>JAVLVB010000286.1:1051788-1067612 GCA_032876305.1 Orestias chungarensis
TATATATATATATATATATATATATATATATATATATATATATATATATATATATATATATATATATATAGTATTTTATATACAAAAAAATTATATATACAGAAAAGCAACTTGGATGCCTGAACTAAATAAAAAAAACAGAAAAAACTGTCCTGCTGGATAATAACAAATCTAACAAACCACGCACTCGAAACAAAGACAATATAAAAATGTGTAAGTCCTACAAAGGCTGCAGAAATGTCAGAAATATTTATCACTTTTCATTTAATTAAACATGGAATATGGTGTGGTCCCACTTTAGAGTGTGGGATATGTCACAGAGTCGCTCTTTTTCTCTGCACAGCTCTGCAATCGTTTAACTCCTCTGTTTCCCTCCCTCATTTTCCTCTAAGGCTCTCTTTATCTTTCCCTTTCTTCTACTCCTGGGTGGTTCAGGACTATGACAAGAGGTGTGAGCTCCACTTCTGTGAGCTTTGAGGTCCAAGGACTGCTGTCTACTATAAGACAGAAAGTGTAAGAACTTGATACGAGGAATAAAAGGGTAAAAAAAAAAAAAAAAAGAAACTGTGAGGAATCTCAGACATGAAAAATGCGGTGAAGTTTTCTTTGACAACACAGTAATATATGGATTACACCAAAAAAAAACACTATTATTGATGCATTGGGCACAATACTAAATATTCAAGGACATGTTTTTTTGCTTTTAAAAATTCCTACTGTTTTCTGCGACACAACAGGACATCAATCATATTGATATTTTTGCATTAGGTGTGTGTACAAATTTGTGTTTTTGAGAACATATCATAAGACACTGCAGTTCAACGAAAGAGCGCGAGACGACGCAGCATCCACAATGCTCCCACATGCAACGCAAATGTGCTGGCAAAGGCACTTCAATATGAGGACTGGCAAGGGATGAAAGTTTGTTGGCCTATTTAAGCGTTTATAGCGTTTAAGGGGAGCTGTCATGAGCATGTGGTCCCCTAAAAGTTTAATTATGCACCTGTTTTATTATAATATACCCAGATCTGTGTGAAAGCCATCTTGGATCTTGGAAATAAATTAGAAGCAGAAACCCTCATTAGGGCGTTTTGGGAATGTTGGATGTGAGGACAGCCAGGAACTCATCGGATTTCATTAAGTAGCTGGCACGGTCAGTGTTCCCTGCTGCAGCATGGTAAACAGCTTTTTGGCAGGGAGCTTTTAACGGTTCACCACAGGCTATGAGCAAAACTATATCAACCTAAAGGTCATAATAAATTAGCATCAAAAGAAGATATAGTGGTAGGATTTAGGCATATACGTTGGGTGAATTCAATATCCCTAACCAACACAAATAATTTCTTTGAAATTCACATATGCCAACACATGTGCTGCCACACAAGCTCCAATTCACCTTTACATACAAGTACAAACTGCTAATGACAGCTTAGTAAGCCAAAGCACGATCAGTAGCAGGAATGATTCCAACACTAAAGATCCCACCGCTCTAACATGTTACTCGATTAAAAATAAATAAAAATGCTTTGTTTGGATGCTTTGGGGAGCACATATTGCTCAACAAGGGTGAAGCAACAATAAGGGGACTTCACATGGGTTCGTCAACTGCAATAAACGATTTTAAGGTCATGCATGGGCCAGGTGAGTCATGTAAAATGTGGGAACCTGGACATGCTGATTCTTAGGCGGTAAATATCTGTTTCTATAGACTCAGAATGACTACTTGTTGCCGAGGAAAAAAATGGAATGAGCAAGACTGAGTGATACCAACAAGATATGATTTGATTCTCCTTCACACAAAGCTTCAACTCAGAAATATACAAGGTGAGAGTTGTTAAAACCTGTAGGTTAATTGCAGGACCCCTGCTAAGAGCCTTTAGTTATAAGGTTGCCTCGTTGCAGCATTGAATTTTAAAATGGGAGGTTCTGACTGTTGTTAACGCTTACCCGCCAAACAGCCATGCAGATGACTTAACCAGATGAACATGGTTCCCTGACTTATGAAGCAATCGAAAGATTCTGATGTTCTCCCTAGCGACTTAAAGTACCATGAGTACCAGGCTGGTTAAGGTTTTTGATCAGGAAGCCTCCTGGGAACATGCAATTTGGTATTTCCTATCAGTTTACATAGTGTTCTGACATAAAACCCTGGAGATGTACGTGTATTTTGTCACCTTTGTCATGTCAAGCATCAACCAGGCGTTGCCTTACGCAATATAACATACTGTAAAACAGAAAGACCTTAATATCATAGGCCTACATAAAGTTTGCAGTTAATGGTAATTAATACAGTAAACACTTGGATACACCAACTCAGAATACTAATACAGTAGTCATTTGAAAGGTGGTAGAGACATCAATGAGATTAAGGACTTAAAAAATGTAAGATTTCTAGGAACATCTTGTGTCTCTAGATCATGTGAAACTTTCTCTTTACATTACCTTATCTGTGTCTATTTGCAAAGTACACAGCAGAGTCAAAGCAATCTATTAACTGCTGACATATTTGTCTGATAAACACCAGTGTTAGCAACCGTCATAAGACAATCGGTGTGTTATCTGAAATGATGTCAAATCACTCAATGTCACAACCTACTTCAATTAAGCCCTCTCAACTGCAACATTCCCAAACTTGGGTTTAGAAAAATCCACTACTTTTAAATGTTTCCCCAATTTCTAAAGCTTATCAGGGGAATCAATGCCAAGGAAATGACTCAGCGTGGATAATATTTGTCTTTCTGAAGCTACTGTGTTCCAAATTTGACCCATTGTGTTTAACCGAGCTTTCCAAATTAGATTTGTTTAACATTCAAACCCTTTAAAGTTTACAAGAAAGAAAATGTGTATTAATTTTCTAAAAAATAATAATAAAAAAAATGAAACTGTAAGGCTCAAATTTATTGTAGCGCAGTAGTTTATCCATTTCTTTTCTGCAGTTTAAGTTAAAAATCTTATTTTTTTCTGGAAAGTAAGTATTCTTTGTTGCCACTATTTGTTATGAAGATTATTCAATATTTATCTCTTACTATGATCTGTCTAGTGCAGTTTGGAGTTTACCGCATGTTTACCAGGAGTCCAAATAGGCGTGAGGAGGATGCATCTGCACTTGATGTCACATATTTACCAAATCACAAGGGCTGTAGCTCAGTTGAGATGGAGATGTAAAAGAAAAAGCATAGCATAAATATTGAGCTTTTTACATAAACTATGTAAACAATCCTGAGCACTGCAACTAAGTTCAATGATCTAATTTTTTTTTTTTTTGTGAAAACAAGTATTTCATAATTATGTATAAAATATATACAAAAACTTAATCAGCAATACAAAAACAAAACTAAAATAGATTCCATATTTTAAACTGATTTGCTGTTGGAAACTAGCTAAAAAAAACCTAACCCACACTGACTTTACTGTATTTTAACTGCAATAAGCAAAATACACAGTGCTCTAAAGTTAACGGTGCGCAATATTCGACTTACACGAATATTGGTCTAAATTAGCACAAAAAAAAGACACAACTTGCAGTTTTGTTAGACATCTGGAGCACCCATTATACCAAATACACACACATACACAGAACCTCACAAGAACGCACAAGCATGCACTCGTTCTCTCACTCTTTCTCGCCCGCTCCCTTGAGAGACAGCTTTATTACATAGGGATTACTAAAAGAAATGTTTTAATCAAGTGCCACAGACAGCTGCAAGCCACAAGGAAAAAAAAGGAAAAAAAACTGACAATGATCTGGTCCATCGGGCGTTAAAGAAAGATGCATCCAAAGGCTAACGAATTAGTTAACATTCAACTTTCGGTCTCTGTTCAACAAGTCCAGCTGCAGAGGAAAACTAGGGCAGAAGAAGTTAAAAGGTTAGAGGACAAGCCATCCCACGTTGTAAATATAGAGTTAAGATTTACAGACATCATGGTTTTCTGTACATCACAGATTTTATATTTATTCTCTCTTTTTTGTTTAGAAAAAAAATGGGAGTAGTACTGAAAGCAGGCAGGGAGGAAAGGAAAGTGGAATGCACCCCACAGGAGATAATAATACACAGAGCGCTGATAATCCATCCATCTTCCTCTACTTCCCACCGTTATCTCTCCCTCCAGTGTCAGGTCCTCAGAGGACTAATTCAAGAATTAACAGACTCTTTCAATGTGCAAAACATCTCTAGCAGCTCTTATTAAGCTGTCTTGGCTCCAATGTATATGACAACAATTATTTCATGGTCAATTCAAAATTGAGTGAAAACATTACAACATATGTGTTTTTGGTTTGACTACAATGCGTCACAAAAAAAATATGTGAAAGTACGTAAAATTCTATAGTACCACAGCTTTGCTTTCTGAAATATTAATGTGATTTAATAGTCAAAAACGGCCCAGATTTCTTATTAGAACAGAAAAGCAATTTCTGAGGACATAGAATTAGCTTTTTTTCAAGCCATTTCCCTAAAATAACACATCTCAATACATCCATTGATTTCTTCCAGTCCTGAAACCAAATAAAACTCTTGAACCAGAAGCATAAAAGACAAAAAACACCTTTCTGCAGAGTTGACCAACATTTTTTATAGACTGCGGAACAAAAAAAATACTTGGTGCTCACAATTCTTTACATTAAATAGCTTTGAGTGGAAAAAAAATAACAAAATTACATCATACACCATTTCAACTTTTAGCTACACACCGGTTTTTACACAAAGACAGCTTTTATATCTATTTAGTGTTCTTATTTTTTTCAACCTCTCTAAGGGAATTATTTTCCTTTTCTTTTTTTAAGAACAAGAAACAACCTAAGACATGTTTCTTAAATAAATAATTCTTAGTTGCCCTAACAGCTGAACAACAACTCAGGGTTAATCATGAACCAAGTCTAATCAGATTAATTTAAGATTATTAATCTATCTCTAACCCTGAAGTATGGGCTTCCTGTGACTTTAAAAGTATTTACAAAAAAGAATGATGAATTAGGGTTTAATACAAACCCTTACTGTTACTAACATTCCAAATATTGTTTAGTAGTATGTGTTGTTCCAACTATGGAGTATCAACAAAAAATCTTTGTTGATATTCCAAACTGTCCACAAAGCACTTTTTTGGGAATCCCAACATCTACATTTTTCTTTTCCAAGGCTTTTTGTTCCAACTTCTGTTGGTTAATGATATTTGCCTGCAAATTTGGCTAGTTCAGAAATGTCAAAGCCACAATCAATGTTCTCATGAGGGCATCCTGCTCATGTAACTTTTTTCTAAATTTAACTTGGCTCCGTTTTCAAGCCCACGAAAAACATTTGTCATCCAGTGCTTGGCTGTACTTGGAGACACAGACCAGGAGCAGCTTGCTATGAGTAACTATGAACAGGAGTAATGAGGCATTACAATCACACCAGAAGCCTCGTGCCTCAGATACCTCAAGCAGACTTCATAAATCAAAACACAAGCTAATCTACAGTCTAGACTACTGGTCCAGACATGGTAGCGGACTTCTCGAATTCAAATAAAAAAGTAAAGACATCTTACAGAGAGCGCTTAAAATGGAATTTAACTGGTACAAGGTAATAGACTAAGACCAATAATGAGATATCAAGGGAAAACCAACATTATTTTCTCTGCTACCAGGTTCTCTTTCAGACACCTAAAATGCACCTGTAATACCACATGCTTTCATGCTTTAAAAAGTGATCCCCTCAGAAATAGCTGTGCAACTAATAGGGGCTGCTAAAAATGCCACATAAAAGCTGGCGCGGGCCTGAATTATGGCCTGCAATGCGACGAACCACACCAAGCTGCTGCTGGTTAGCTGGTTTGTTGGTGGGCCACAGCCAGTCCCAATATGTTGTTGCCGTCAGGTGGCTCTGAATAAGGAACATTATATGGTGTGAGCACAAGTGTGCACGCATGTGCACCAGTGTGTGTGAGTGAGCGAGTTTTAGGGAAATCATTGCAGGTGGCACTTCTAACGTACACTGCCTCCACTCATTCTATATTTTCTCATGAGGAAAACAGGAATGAAGAAGTGGGTGTGGAATTTATATTGACTAAAGGGTTTAACAGAGTCGCCCACAAGGTTAGGTGCCCGTTCACATCTTCTTTATGGATTTGTACAAATCTGGCACAACATAAAAGTTCTACAATTTATCAGGATGCCGGTATTTTCTCTTCAGCAAATGACACACATAATCACAATCAATTTACTAATATGATTAATATACTCTATAGCAACATTTGCACAACATTCGTTGTATGGAGGTATGGTAAACCAACATTTAAAAAAAAAAATCCCAAATGATACATTTTTGAAGAAATGTAAATGCAAATGTACACCTACAAATGAAAAAAGGGTTTGCTAAGAAAAAATGTTTCAAAGGCTTTTAAAAAAGGCACAAACTAGGTTATAGCCAAGTAGGAGGTCAGGATAGATTTGCTTCTATAATGACACCAGTTCCTAAGGCCATGGGTGTCAAACTGCAGTGCGAAAAGGCCAGGGTCCTGCAAGTTTTGTTATGCGTCTGCTTCAACACACCAGAATCTGATAATTGGGTCATTAGCTGAGCTCTGCAACTGCATCCATAAGGGGTAGTTCTGCAATTTGAGTGTGTTGGACCATAAAAGCCTCCTAACCTTGTTGGACAACGTCCCTCCAGTACTACCATGAGAAATCAGAGTAAGATACTAGACATGGCAAGATTCAGATACAATGCCATTTTTGTGTGCTGATCCGATTTAGAAAACCATTAAAAGTAAAAACAGTTGGTGACCCACTAAATGATCATAAAAAATCAGGAGCAGCCGGAAGAAATATCATAAATGGAATGGTTCTATACAAATCTATGCTAAAATTTGCACTTAAAAATATGCTTGCAGATTTCTGTGACTCATGTTGTCTTGCAGAATTTTGTGGACCTATGGTTTATGCTTTGATTTAAAAAAAAGCCTATACCATGGGTCCAGAAAATCTTTTCAAACTACCGTCTCGTCTTATCAAAGTTTTGCAAAGGACTGCTAAGGAACCATCACTTAATTCAGGTGTGGTGAATGAGGAAAAGGAATAAAACAGTAAGCCCCATAAATACACTTCTTTGTGTTTGTACATAAAAAAACTGAATATTTATACAAGGCTGTCAATGAGTAGTTGGCCCATTAGAGATTTCTCTGAGCAAAATAACTCAACTAAATACAAAATGCAGTTTTCAAATGAGATTTTTTCTTGAGGGAAAATAGCAATTGAAACGAACCTACTCATGTGTGCATTAGTCAGGAATAACTAAATTGCTTTAAAAAGAGCCTGTGAAAAAAAGGGATTAATGGATTAAGAGGAAATACATCAATACAATTCAACAGCAAAGACATTGACCATTAGGCTAGCGAAGGTTTAAGCACCATTTCCAAGATTTGGATCATCAGTTAACCAAAGCAAGAACCAATACCAAGAACTAATGGCCAGCTAGCCAGCCTACCAAAAGTAGCTGGAGAGCTCTTTGACTATTCATATGACTATCTATCCGGCCTCTTTTACGTTTATTTCCCTGATAATAGGATAAGAATGTCATGCTGAGGAGAACCACTACAAACCAAAAAGAACACAAAAGAAATCTCGTATTTGGCATAAATAGACTTTATTATTCCCAAGACTTTGAAATATACATAAGTGGACTGAGAAGCGTAAAGTAGATGTTTTTGTTTTTTATTTTATTTTATTATTTTTTTTAAGGGAAACATCCTGTTGTAGCTGAAATTAAACTATCAAGGCTTTTAGAAAAAGAACATAACATGAACTTAAAATAAAAATAGTGGTGGTGGTGGTGGTGGTGTGGTGGTCTGGGGCTGCTTCAGAATATAGAGGATTTCCCCAACTTATTGTAAACATGAACTGAAAATCCTAAAGCAGACTGTTCAGCCATTGGCCTTAAAGGTCTTCCACACAACAATAATATGAATGAACATAAAGCAATAAAATGAACACCTACCTAAAGTTTGTGTCAAAAATGCATTTTGAATGCATTATTATTCTGTTTAACTGGCTTTGCTGACGTGAGTGTGTGACTGGGTCTTCAACTCCAATTTGGTTCAAAAAACATAAAATTTGGATCCACCCTGCCTTGTATTAACAGTTTACAGAACTGGTGCTATATTATTGTGCTAATATTAAGAAAGATTTGCCACTGTCAAAAGGATAATTCAATATCATGAAGGTCACTCAAAAGCAGGAGAGAAGCTGAATGTTCAGGAACTGTGTGAGGCTACCATGTCAGCATAGACCAAACTCCATGACATCTAGTTTAACCCTCAACTCTGTCAAAGCTGCCTATCACCATTCTTCCACGAGCAAATTGGAAAGCTTTGTTTATGAGATTTTAACTCTAGAGACAGATAATATAAGTGGTAATGGTGGTTGGTAACTACTTCCCCTTTAAGGCAGGTGGGGGTCAAATAAGAGTCACATCAACTGACAGAGCACAAGTCTCTGAGTGAAGAATATTTAACCTAAGACAAAAAACTGCCTATATTGTTATCTAAAGGGAAAATACTAATAATAAAAAAAACAAAGCTAAAATATTAAAATATTTCTGCAAAAATTTAACATCAAGGTCAAATCAGTAATGAATTTTAATTGGTATAAAGTTGGGATGTTTTGACCAAGAACACAGATAATACACACTAAATTTGATCTTAGAGCTTCATAATGCCTGAAAAAAAAGTAATTGTGATACTATTACTTTAAATGGAGATCTTTTGTACTTTTGTCTTTAAATACCATCACACAATTTCACCACCACTCTTTGTAAGACTTTAAGAGTCTGAGCTACTGAAACGCTATAATAGCTTTAGGCACTGAGGTCATTTATGCTCCATTAAACTGTCCAAAGAAATGTTGTGCGTACTTGTATACTTTTAATTATTGCCTCGTATTGCTTTGCGATTCCGATATTGGACACAGCGATGCAAATACCATTAGATTAAAAAAAAAATTAACTCTAATTCATATGGTATAAAGTAGTGAAGCTGGGCAAGAGATTAAGGTTTAAACTGATTCACTGGATATTAAACAGAAATCACAGAGAGCTCAGAAATTCTGGTTCTGTCCAAAGACCATCTCAAACTTAGTTATCTTCCCCGCAAGGTCACCACTCTGCAGCAGATACATTAGTTGTCTGGAGAAGAAGTCAAGAAAGTCAAAACCATCTGCAGGTCTTCACAGGTTTAATATAAACTAATGGGGAGAAATAGATTCCCATGGTGGTGCTCTGGCACAAGCCTCCGGCTTTAACAGGCACTTTGACTGCAAGGTGTGAGAGAGAGGGCACAGTGCAAGCTTTTGTGCGATTTTCCCCTCAATACAGTAAATTACTAGGATAAAATGCTTAAATGGTTTAAAGCATTTTAAAAGCTATAGGATTCCCTTTTGTATTCCCATTTATATTTTGTGTTTTTCCCTTCAAGCACATATCTGAAAAATACTTGTAAAATATATATTTTTCTTTTTTTAATTGACCTGCAACCTAAAGTTCTAAATTATATCCTGCTGAGGCAAATGTGTCATTCTTTTAGGTGAATATGGAGTACAACTGAGAGTGTGGCCTATCTACCAATCTTATAGAAATTTCTACCAAAAATGTTTCCACACTCACCAATAAGCAGGCAACTGTATGAGTTTTCCATAGATTGCTGTGCTGAAGGAAGGAATGATGGGGATGAGAGGCAGAAAGCTTCCCATGCGGTCCTGGCATGTTAAGCCTGCCTGGAACCCAAAAACCTGCAAAGACACAGAGCATGTTAAGGAGAATATGGGATTGGTGACGAGAACAAAGGACTTGAACACTGCACTGTTCAAGCTAACTGTATTCACAGAGTCACCCCTAAAAAACTTTAACAGAATAAATCATCATACATTTGTGTGGTTTTATCAGCATATCAGGCACTTTCTCCGACAATTGTTATTCCAAAATAATAAAATGTCATGAATTAAGAAGCTACACCCATGCATTGCACAATATGAATATATTTGAGAAAAACTCCCACAAAGTAAATCCCAAAATCGCTTCTGAAATAAAATCTAAACACTTTACAAAATCTTACAGAGATTTCAATTTGTATTATAATATATATTACAGAGGAAATTTAAAACAATAAAAGCTTCCTTTTTTTATAGCCTTATTAAGTTAACAGGCAACTTTCAACGTTTGCCAACAGTCTTAGAAGCTGAGAAATCAGCTAAACGCTACCCACAAGACAGATACCATCGCACAGACAAAAAGCATCAATAAAACATAAATTAAGATAAGCTATTTCAAATCACTTCCTGAGATAGGTGAATTGTGGCCGGCATGACCTCCACCCTGTCATGATCCCACTGCCGAAATCCAGAGGCAGACTTGGAATACTGACAGATATAGATGCTGATTGGCCACAAGAATCCTTAGCCACTGACCAGTGGTCTGTTAACCCTGCATTGACCTTTTGATAAGGACTACCAGTAAGACATTTAGTAAACATCCTGCTTTAAAAAAAATAACTTCTAGACATAACCCTGGAAGACTGGATTAACACAAATTAGTTCAGGTCTGGTTAGTTTAATAAAAAGCAAAAAAAAGACACATAAAAACCACTTTAAAACATATTTAATAAAATTAAGTACAACAACTGAACTACCCTTAAACAAATACCATAGAACTGAGATTTTGTACATAAAGAGCTAAGTGTTGTCTACTGCAGATTCTACATGTAGACAACAGCTACACAATTCCCCAGTAAGAGAATTATTAATTCATTATCAAAACACTGTGAAAAAAATCAATATTTGCAACAGTTGCGGCAAGCAATTTTTCTTAGTTGTTCTTCAGGTTTGCACCTCTGGAATCTTTCGGGTTCGTTGGAACACACTGACTGAAACAAAGAAATACGGTTCACTCCACATGCTCTTTTTAAGACGGAGGCGTGGACGTAGTTTGTTAAGGTCAGAAACTTTTGGAGTTAATAGACTGAACAAATGGCATTTCTTTATTGGCGAGTGCTACCCTGCTCACCTTGAGGTAGAGATGTTCATAGCAGTGATGAAGCAGGTTGTCTGGAGGATGGCTGAAGCTGCTGACAGTACTGACCAGCTCAGGACCATACATTGGGACAGAGTGATCAAAATTCACCCTTTCAACCTGAAACTGCACAGACGGTAGGGGGTGCAGTGGCTGAAACACGGGCACAGAGACTGGTCTTGGTGTAACCTGGGGAATAAAAAGAAAGACGAAGGATTAAAATGAAGAGAAAATAATCCATGCATTTCTATATGTTCCCGTAGTCATTAATACACTTATTATGGCTCCCCTTTAGATTCAGTATAAACTTGTAAAGGAAGCTGAGGTACTTTAAAGTGATTTCAAATAGGTAGTTGAAATTTCCTTGAAATAAATTATGGCCTATAACTGAAAAACAAGTTTTAGTAAAATCGGTGTCTGACTTTGTCAAATGACATCAAAAGTCTCTCTTGGCATGTGTTAGAGCTTTACCATGCAATCCTTTATGGCATTTAAAGACCCATTTAAATGTGTTAAGAAGCGCAGTAAGAAAGAAGACAGGCGGCTCTTTAGGAAAGCAAAACAAGATGTTCAGCAGCTACCTTATATCCCAAGATGACAGGAATTAGTGTGTGAAGAATGTTGAACTCTGCCATGGAGACTGTAACAGAGACTTGCAGCAGAGTGACAGAAGTGAGTCTGGTTGGGATGAACTCCTCCAGACGTGATATCTCCTCTGGAGTTGCTGGAGCATGGCACACCTCTAGAACCTCTGCGGAGGTATTCAGAAAATTTGTTTAGTGTCAATTCTTTATATAACCAAATACAAATCATCATGAAGGCTTCAAAAAAGGACTAAGAGGTTTCAAATAAGAGTGTGGATTTAAATAGCTATGTTTATTAAAAAGTTCATAAAATCAATAATTATAAACACCAGAACAAAGAAGCAGTAAACTTAACCCCATCAACACAGAATGCCTACAACTGTCAGAAATAACTACAGTAAGGAATAACCCTAAATAATACGTATGGCAGGAATACCTAATCCCAACACATAACGAGGTATACTATGTCTTGTGGCTGAGGTACACCAGAACCTGAAGCCTTTTGTTACGTTCTTGGCTCCTGTTCTGGGAGACAGGCTTCTTTTAGTTCTGGAAAGGTTCTGATGGGCTTGGCTCCTGCCTCCATGATGTTCTCAGAACCTATTCTAATGCTTTTGCTGGTCTTGGGGCTAACATTGAGTATGAGCAACAGCAAACTAGCACTGCTCTGTCCAAAGAAGATTTAGTAACTGGGCTCAAATTAGTATCTGCTATGCACAATTAAATAACCTTCGTTAAGCTTGAAAGCTTATACTTAAGCTGATACTTTTAACCATTCAGAACAAAGGTCAAAGTAACACATTTGAAACAGCATAAAAATGTAAAACTGCAAAAATAAACACAATCGCACATAGTTTAAACATTTTTTTCCCTAATTCAGCCATCTTTGGCAGAGAAACAACCATATGAAGAGAATCTTTCACAACATACAAGGGAAATGTCATTCCAAAATACAAGTATAAGGAAAATATCACTAAGAGAATATGTTTGGCTACAAACTTACTTAAAAGTTGCCACTTATATACAGAGCTGTGTGATTGATTGTGTAAGTTAGCAATGTGATGAGGACAAAATAAGTTAAAATGTTGCACTATATGGTCAGGGCAAATAAAAGACCTAAAAAGCTCACTTTAAAAGGGAACTCTGACCTTGCTGTGGTTTGCAATAAGGCTCATATTCACGATCCATGGCACAGGTGATCATCTTGAGGATGCGGTGGATTGCACTACTGTGCAGCCTGATGTCAAGAGGTCCAACCACCAGCCTCTTAATGGAGGTCTCCTGCACAACAGGTAGCAACTCCTCTGTATGTATCACAGAAAAGTCCTGTGACCCTACAAAGACGTAATATAAGATCATTATATTCTCAAGAAATCCTATTTCAGTTGCACATTTAAACATCCTTTTTCATCAAACAGAATAACCAGTATCATTAGATTCACAGATTTGTTTTACACTTTATTATTTGAGATAATCAATTCTACCCAGTTCTCTGCAATAACACTACAAAGATAGCTGTGTTGTAACTCAGCAGCACATAACCGCAGTGATGAATATTCCAAATGTTCTGTTCTCTCACACAGCTGACCCTGCAGTCAGCTAAGGCCCACGTACCAGAGGTCCACTTAAAAGACTAAGCTCTCTGGCAAGAAAAAGAACTGAGAAATTAAAAATAAAAGAAGGGGTGGAAGAATGGGGGGAGGAAGAGGACAAAGGGTCAAAACTTGCTTTATTCCCATTACATTACACCAATACAGTGAGCTCAGAGTTAAACACTGCAACCTTTAATTTTTGGTGGAAATACTTTGAGAGGGAGAGTTGTAATTCTCACAGATTTTTAAAAAGTTATAAAAGGTGACAGGCATTGCCACTTTCCCTTCGCCCCTAAGATAGGGCTGCAGTGGATTTCGCCTAATATTAACCAGATGCTCATAGTTTGTATGGTCACTGGAATGATTAGATGGCCAGAATTAGACATCTGAAAGTGTGCTTAAATATTCAAGATTAAAAATAAATGTACTCTGGACCAATTTTTTTGTAATTACTTTCATGCTTGTTTGTTACAGATTTTGATTTTCTGATGTTAATGTAGGGTCATGTTTTTTGGTTATTATGGAATCAGATCCATGTTCAAGTAGGCTAAAGCTCTTCCTGTACAAATGTTTTCTGGTGTCAGCAATATGTTTAATAGTTTCTATCTGTTAACAAATACTTTTTCTATATTTAGATAATGGCCATATACACGGAAAATGAAAGTAAAAATTTAAGGAGGCCACTAAAACAAAAACTTTGCAGTTTACATTTAGTTTTCCATTCTTTTTATTTAATGAAAGTAATAAATAAAATGGTTTGCTCTGATTTTAGAATAATTATCTACTTAAACCAAGATAAGGACATTGTTTTGGAATACCTCCACTTTAAATAAGATAAATCTAGAAAGTAATGTAGAATTTATTACTTCAGCAGAGGAACAAAAAAAATGAACTGTTCTCAACAGAACTGAAAAGAAAACCCAAATGAGCAAAGAGGCGTTTGTGGGCCAAGGATAACATTTCCAATTTAAGAGGGGTTTATCTCTTAATGAGATCTTCAG
This sequence comes from Orestias chungarensis, assembly GCA_032876305.1. Lineage (NCBI taxonomy): Eukaryota > Metazoa > Chordata > Actinopteri > Cyprinodontiformes > Cyprinodontidae > Orestias > Orestias chungarensis. The sequence continues at coordinate 1,065,999 of JAVLVB010000286.1, forward strand.
ATCTTTTAGAATTGAATAAACAATTTTAAGTGCTGCTACTAAGGAATGAGGAATTTTGCCCATCTTAAGACTTCTGCCAGGAAGAGTGACATCTAATTAGGCGGGGGGGGGGGGGGGTCGTCACTTTCTCAACAGCTCACAGGTAAAGAGAAAGAGGGGGAAACATTGTTTCAACAAGCAATAAGGAGAGAGAAACTCAAATATGTGTCAGTGTAGACTAAACACTTTTGACAGTTGCCCCGCAGGTAAGTTTGGGGTGAGAGTGAGGACAGGGAGGGTCAAGGACCAGGTGGCTGTGAATGAAACAAGGAGAGGTCTTTCTTCAAGGCTCGAGTGGGCTAGGTTGACAGAAGAAAAGAAAAAAAGGAATGAGATAGAAAGAAAGGGAGATGGAGGGAACAGCCAGAGAGGAAGAGTGAACATGATTGATATAGAGAAAGAAGAGGTGACAAGGTGACCAAACAAGCTCTGTTAGGAAGAAGAAATGAAACAATACCTTTGGAGCTGCTGTTCTCCATTGTGTAGAGATAGTCCATATAGAAAGCTCCAAAGCGCTGCATGCCTGCTATCTCTGTGTAGGTCTCCTATCAGACAAAAGCAGAGTTAGGTAAACATGGCAACAAGGCAGCAAACAGAGTGATAGCCTTTAAGAGTGGCAATGACTGGGGTGAAGGGAGATATCGTAGTGAGGGTCATATCAGAGATAAAAACATTTAAAAAAAGCTATTGAGTGGCAGAACTACTTAGTAGGAGATTTGCTTTTGTTGTTTTATTAGCCAGAAGAACACTGAACTTTAGGAGCAGTTATCCACAGAAATGTTTCACATTTAACACAACAGCAGATTTTCTAAATAAAAATTAGTCACTAAAAGGTCAATTTACTGTGAATTGGCAAATGTATAATTAACTAGACACAATAGATAATTTAATAAAACAGGCATTTTATAAGATTTGTTTCAGTATTGGTATTTGTATATCAATTTAGGGCATGAAATAGGCTGCTGTTCAATAAATACTAATTTATTCATAGAGGAATATGGGGTAAAAAGACTAAATTAGTCCCAAAAGGTCATTCCAGATGGAAATCATTCAGAAAAGGTTTGTTGTTTTCTTTTCATTAATATTCCAAATAAAAAGATAACGAAGCAATAAAAAGAAAAAGTCTTTTTGCGTTTCCGGATTTTTAAACTCACTAGTTTAAAGGTTGGAAGATAAGAGCCACTTTGATAAACACCTTTATAAGTTTATCTTCCACATAAACCACTGAAACAATTAAAGTAACCTCTTCCCTTCAGCCCTCTACCTAACATTTACCAAAAATCTCTCTCAACAGCATTTTCAGGGGAACCTTATCAGAGAGACAGGTTAATGATTTATATTTATTAGGGGATTCCTAATGGATGTGGCATGCTTTTGGATCAAAGTCAACCTGGTTTCAAAATCTCTGATGATGATTTAACACCAAAACCTTTGAGTTAGTCTTAAACTTCAAAGTATAAACAGAGGAGGGGATGAATGGAAGGATGGATAGATATCCAAACACTTGCTTTATTGAGGGTCATGAACATTTCAAAGAAGAGTCAACGTTTATGTTTGGGGGGGGGGGGGGGGGGG
>JAVLVB010000286.1:1073575-1109396 GCA_032876305.1 Orestias chungarensis
GCCCCCCCCCCCCCCCCAAAAAAAAAACATACTAAAACAGGCTTCTTTAGGACATAGATAGCATTAGGTTGTGCAATGGTGCTCCTAAAAGTAATAATTCTAAATAATTATATCTTGAAACAATATTTATATTGTGTTCATGAAACGGACATGAAACTGACAATAAACCATTTTCAAACATGTCAGGTTTTACTTGCAAACTTCTTAAATGTAATGTTTTATTAGTATCTCAATATAAATAGTGGTACTGGCTGGTACAGGTTAGACGTTAGGTCTTGATAACACAAACTAGCATAAAGACTGGCCTGAAAGCAAAGTTATTATGTCGGTTTTGTTTTTTTCATTTTTTTGCAAAATATTACAGTTAAGAGAAAATATGGTATGCAGTTAAAAGACTGTATTTGGCAAAATAATACCTATAGCACAATAAAAAGCAACAAAGACTAGAAATTATATAAAGCACGAACCATCAAAAATAATATAAATCCATTATCGGGCATGTGTATGGGTAGGATGAATCTAGTACATCCACACCCCCTTGGTACACACAATGACCTTTGACCTGGTCCCATATCTTGTGTTTCCTTACATGTTAGGTTGGAGGAAATTGATGTCAATAGTAAAGAATGTGTAATCCCATTCCTTTCTGCCTAATGTCCTTTTAAGAAACATTACGTCCTGTGAAGTCATACTTTAGGAATCCCAGAGGCAACAGCAGTGAAAATATGACACATTATAATTAAATTTTTCACTTTGTGAATTGGCAGTTGAAAATCCCCTGTTATGGTTTCAAGTCCCAATTTCCCTCTCTGATTCTGTCTCTCATATTGCCTTATTTTCTTTTTGCTTTTACACATGAAGGCTCGGGGTGTCAGTTTAACTAGTTCAACTCTTTCATCTCTCGTCATGCTCAAAGTTTGAATACAAAGATAATCATATAGATGCAAAAGTATTAAACAACCAGACCTAATTAGGAAGACTTTACAAGATTTAAGTCAAAAAAACTAACCAACAAATCCCTGATGTAAGCTGCTGCGGAGTAAAGAACCGTCACCAGCATAAACATGTGAAATTTAACTATTCCTTTTCTGTTTTTAACAAAAGCCACCAATGTCTGAGGAGGTATTTTGGGGGACAAATTAGAATTTGAATATGTTCGAAAACACTCATAAAAATGAATTTTTATTATTATATTATTATTATTATATAATATATTATTATGTATTATTATTATTAGATATTATTATATATTATATACAACATAACCCAAACAAGTTGTTGAGCTGCAGCCTGGGGCTATATAAGATGATGTCTGCTCTTAAAATGGAAAAACTAAAGCTAAATATACCTGGCACTGAATTAATACCAGTATGGAGAAAATGACTATTCAACAAATGTCTGGTGTTTTTATGCCAGGCGTTGTAAACAGCATTTATCAACCCTTGCTTGTTAAAAAAAAAGAAGATCAAGCTGTTTAAGCAGATAAATACTTTTTTAACAATAAAGAATTGCTTGAGGACCAGCAAGCAGGGTGCTTACCACAGTTTTAACCCTTCAAAAGTTTTTAATGACATGGACATACATACTGTGGACGACTTATGGAAGTACCACAGTGCTGGAACTGTTGATGACTAGATGCAATCTGCAGAGTCTCCTTAGAAAACCTTTCTAACAAATTTAAGTAATAAACTTAACTCAATGCATTGTTTGATAACTACAATCAAAAGGAATGTGTGTATGATTAAATTTAAATGGCTTTACTTGTGAAGTGCTTTGATATTACATGTTCTGAATTTTATAATAAAATAAATAAATAATTGACTAAACATAAATGACCGTTGTAAAATGTCTAATCATTCTACTTTCTTCGTCTGAATAAAAACAAAATATTTTTAGACTTAAAGAAAAAACACACACAGCCTCAGCTATTAAAACTGGAAACAGCTGATTTTACCCAGAAACCACCACAACTTCTAGACGTAAACACAAAAGTATTTCTGCATATTACTTCAATGATGTTAAATTAGGAACATTTGAAACAAAAGGATATTGACGGTGGTTAATAGAAAACTGCATGATTTTTGCAAAAACAAAAGCATTATTTATATTTTGTTCCAAAAATCTACATCGCTTGTCTTCCTTAAATAAAAAACATTTTAAATTGTACTTTTGTAATCTGTGATTGTTTTGTAATACTGCTCGAGTTACTGAGGTGGTACTCATAGCTGCATAGCGTTAAACATTGCATCTTGTTTTTCCTTTTCATTGCAAACAGGCCTTTTAAAAGGTCAACTCTTTCCTCACGGTGTGTCTAAAACCCACCAAGAATAATACTCTATTGGTCAGAGTAATAATGCATTGCTAGAGACGATCATAATTACCGCAGCCCAAAAAAATAATAGAAAGAAATATCAGATCTTTAAAAAGCTTCCTGGAGTTCCGAAAGACCTACTGCAGAGCATAGAATATACGCAAAATATGACCCAGCCCCCTCTTCGGCTTCTTTCCTCTGTCATGTATTTCCAACATAATTAAGAATTGGAGTACTCAGGTTCCAGGCGCTGGTCCTTTCTCATTTTGTGATGGTATACTAATTCAGTCTCAGAGGCTCTGCATAGCAATACCATGACCATGAGTCTTACATCTGGCATTGGACACTTTACTGCAAGCTGTGCCAACTTGAAGAGAAGGCCAAGAGGCAACAGGCAAGTTAAAGAAAGCAAGGTTGTAATATGTTATCCTTCTAGCCACTACTTTAGCTCCATGAAAACTTGCTTCTAGAGTAACCAAGACTGATTAAACCCGGAAGGAGTTGTGATTTAATTTTTTATTATATGGCATCAAAATTGAGAAAATTAGGAAGAAACTAGATGGTTGTTCGGGAGAATGGGAGAGGGTTTTACATGGCAGAATTTCAAGGCACAAGAGCATTGTCAATATTTAAAGCTCAATAGGTTATTTTCAGTCACAGAATATGGACAGCTTTCACTCAAAACTCTACTCTCACATTCAATAGAAATGATGCTTGCTCCCAATTATGCTTTACTCCCCCTGAGAACTTTATTTCAGAACTAAGAATATATGATCCTTTCCTTTGGAACATGGTGGTGAGTCTGCCTAGTGAGAGTTTCAAGCAAGACAGAGTGATCGTGTGAGTATGACAACTTGGTGTTTTGGGGGTGTGCTCATTTTGTTCAAAGAGCACAAAAATGACAAAATTACAGTTTGTGTTGGTCATGCTGTCTATACAGCTTTAAATACCTACTTAGTTAAATTAATAATTGTCAAATGATGTCCCGGTGCTGGCAAACCTCTAATGTCTTCTACAATACTGACAGCAATGCATCAAATATTCATTTAAAAGTATAAACACCAATATCTAAAAGGTATTTGGCAGCAAGTTAACATCTGGATGCCAAAGGTTTTAAAGAGTCTGTAGGAACTAATGCCTCATCAAATACAAGGTTTCCCATGTTTCGCATGACGGCAGTATTAACATTTTGGGAAATAGCAAGAACATTTGTAGACTGATGCCATTAAAAATAAAATCCCCTCAAGAACACAACGTGTTCCAACTTTTCAGCGGGAAGTAGGGTCACATTAATTAATATGTTTCAGCCAAAGAAATGGAGAAAGTTTTAAATGCGGAGTAGACCTGATTTAGCTAAACAAGAGGCCATTGTAGAAACGGATCTAGCGGTTTCTTGAGAAGAAAGAAGAAGGTTTTATATATATAAACAATGGCTTATACCATAATAAGATGATGCAACTCAAAAAATTCCTTATGGACTTCCTGTATAAGTAAAAGCAAAAGTCTTCGATAATCTTTTAAGTCCATCATCCTTAACAGAGATCATATATCCCAAAAGAGTAGCACATGCAAGGCACCCCAAAAATCTCAAACAGCTGGAAACCTTTAAAGGGAAAACATTTGAAGAATATCTGAAACAAGGACTGGAAGACCAAGGTGGCAACAAAATTTATAATGAGCTGTGTGTAATATTTTCAGATTTAAGAATGACTAAGGAGATTGCAGACTGCTGTGTTGTACAATATAAAATCTAAACAATCAACTTGGTAATAAGAATTAAATCTGTCATTTTAAATTTTAACACAAACTTTAAATTATTTGCCAGCCAACGCATATCTATCAATGATGCTTTTGTCTGGCTGTCGGATACAAGCAGCATGATTTTAACAGAATAGGTAAGTCTTTCTTCATTCTCGACTTTCAACACAAGTTGATGAAGCCTGTTGTTTTTTTATGCCAGTTAAAAAAAAAATAAATAAATAAAAAAAAACTTACCCGGTGAACTTGCTCCGCTTTCCCGTACATGACCAACACCTTCTTCACCCTCACTTTCTTTGTGTCCTATCTCTCCATAGTAAAGAGCAATAATCAGCTCCAAGATTCGGATGAACATGGGCAGCTGCTGGTCAGTGATGGACAATTTCAAGCTCTCCACCATCGTGTGAATCTACAAAATAAAAAATGGCAATAATTGGAATTTTGTTGTTAGTCATGTGCCGATATTTAGTGTATTCAAACATACAGCATGTATTGCAAAGGTTATTTGGGTTTATTTTCTTGAAAAAGCACAAGGACCGGGAGAAACTAAAATTTAAACCCCAGATAATTTCATACATTTCATGATTTATATTTTTATTGTTATCTAATTTTAAAGTGAAGAGACAGAATATTGTCAAAAAAACAGAGAGAAACAAAAAAGTCATTAAACAAAAGTTGTACCGTAAACCTTTTTTAAATACCTGATGTCATGTAAAACTGTTTTTAACCTTTATGTAAAATGCCTTTAATGTCTTATTTACAATAAAAGTACCAAAATGTTGTACCTTATTTTATTTCTACATCACCAAACCTGGGAGGCAGAAGTCTAAATATTTATTTACCTATTCTATAAGCTAAAAGATGGTCAGCAGAAGTTGATCATATATATTGGGGATTTTCATTAAAAAGAAAGACCATTGGCGGATTAGAATCTTTCATAAACAACCATTAACTTTGGACAGTGAGCTGTTATTTAACTCTTCCTGGATAATTTGCAAATTGCGTCGTAGTTCAATGTTCAACCCTCTTTTGTAAGTCCCTTTAGATAAAAGCACCTGTCAAATGCCTTGATGTTTTTTTACTAATTTTGTCCATATTTTCCTGATATGGGATTTACTGTGAAATAAAGCCAAAAATAAAACAAAGATCTTTTCAGCAAATTGTTGATGTACTTTTGTATAAAAAACCTTTCCAATAGTTTCCAGAAGACCTGCATGACATTTATTATAGGTGTGGTTGAATCAGAACACAAATAAAACTCCTTTTTGTCCAGTTGGAAGACGCTCACTTTGATGACAGATGGGATCTTAGAACTGATGTTGTCATAAGAGAAATGGAGGCGTGTCCTGAAGGAGCATTTGTATAACAGTGGATCCTGGTAAAACTCGATCTTGCCGCTAGCATTCCTCCGGTCCAAGCAAACAGTGCAGTCTGCAAAGTTTATAACCTTTCTAAGGACCAGTTCTGGAGCTGGAAAGACAAAAATAAAAAATAAAAAAAGCAAAAGGCTAAGTTAGTATTTACACATAAAAATAGAATTTTTAAAATGCATGTCTTTTTCTCTTAAACTGATGTAGGCATGAGGTTAAAACCCAGTTTTGAGTTTGAGCGGGTAAATGACTAATAGTTTAAAGTAATTTGAAGTCCTCTGAGTTGATAAAGAGCTATTCAAACACAGGTCATTTAATATATATCCCCAGTAGAATACATGCATTTTTGTTTTCTAAAAAAAACTTTAAAAGACTATAGTACTATAGTATTTCTTGCTGCTTTACAGTAAATACTGTGACATTCAGAAAATTCAGTGCATCAAAATAAGGCTTCAAATAAAGAGAAGATAAACCTGCTCTTGGTGTTGAGTCATAAACTTTTAGAAACCGTTACAGATTCTTTATAAATATAACCCATAAAACCTACAACATGCAATTGCGTTGGGTGTCATCTCATTGTTTCTTTTAATGTAAACATTTTAGAGGCCTATAATAGTTTTGGTAATATTTTTATTTGAGAATTTATTTTTTAACATTTCAAAAATAATTCATAAAACTTGCATTACCAGTGCTTACAGTGGATTATTAGGATTAGGGGTGAAGTGAGTTTGTAAGTTTTCTGACCCACTCAAGTTAAAAAAATGATAATTATAATATTAGGAAGACACCATCTTTTTCCTTAATTCTCTCGCTGAAAAAACATCTTTAATTATTCCCCTTTTATCATGAGTCACTTTTTGTGAAGAACAAAACAACACAACAAGCTTGGCTTTGCTTTCTTTTGGCTGAGAAATAAACCCACCAATACTGAATGTAACCAGGTACGTCTTACCAGTTATATCCATGAAAGCCCTCTCCCACATGTCATCCACAGTGTAGCACTCTGCTGAGGTTATGTTGACTGAAAGCACAATGTCATCTTCGACATACTTGAGAATCAGGTTGTTCACAACGATGTTCACGTTGTTAACCACACGTCTGATTAGACTCTGTACATAACCTGGAAACAAATACATACAACAACGATTAATACAAAAAAAAGAAGCACACAAAATAGTACTTAGGGTTATAGTTAGATGTTTAAAAATATTGCAATTAACCTTACAATGAATAAGAATTATGACAGCAGTCAACACTAACAGATACTACATAGTAGTTATGGCTCAAACCACAAACATACCAGCATAAATAAATCAACTGATCAGAATGTCACTAGCAAAACTATTGCTTGATCAAAAGAACCTCTGCAGCAACAAAAAATGTATTCTGTTTTCCATTTATATGCTTAGTTGAATAATAAAAAGCATTGTAATTACAAATTGTCTAATCACCATGATTTTGTTTAGAATTACCTTTTTTTTTTTATTAATGCAATCCTCACAATGTCTAAAGTTTAAAATAAGTTTTAATTATATCAGTGTTGTAAACTGTTTCAGTTTTTAAATCTAATGTATATAATTGTTGGAGATTTATTAAGTTTTTTTTGTAAGTGCACAAATAGGCTTTTTAGTGGCTACATTAGGTTGCATGTAACTTGAGTTTTGGCATGACACACATTTTTTTTTTTCATTTGTTACTACATAAGTAGATAATCTGGACTGGTAAAAACATGAAAAAAATCTTAATGCAAGGGTAATAGTGCTGAAGAGTATATAGAACCTGGATACTTGGATGCTTTTGTCATGAAAGTTTCCCAGAAGGAAAAACAACGTGAACGTATGAAAATGGATTACCGTGCTGCCCCAGGCCATTGATCTGTACTGAACCTTGAAAGCTTAATTAAAGATTTTCACAAAACCTTGCATAGGTGTTCCCTTCAGTTGATACAATTTTGGCCGGTTAAGTCTGGAGCCACAGTCTGTATCAGACTGCACTTAAAGGACCAAGGGGGGCTGCATGTATGTGTTACCTAAAGACAGCAATTTCACAGAAAAATCTTTGACATGATTTCAAAAGTTAGGAAAGCATTTAGAATGACAGATCTGTGGGGTTTCACTTTAGAATAAAAATATACACTGATAACTACTTCCAACCACAGGACAAAAAGCATTTTTCATTTCTACCATATCATGTTTAACTCTCTCACAGCTAATTAAAACATAATTATTTAACAATATTGTGTTATGACCAATTCAAATGTTTACTTTCCTAAATCTACACACTTGGCTTAAAAAAGAATCAGTAATTAGGCAGAACTAAATGCTGCCGTTGACAGAAAACTTATATGAACATGTTGAGTGTAGACCCAGTCTAATCCGGCCCCACCACATACTGGCATAATCCAATCACCAAAAACTCTCATGGGTCTGACCAAACAGAGTGGCAGGAAGGTAGAATGAAGCAGTGTACACTCAAGTTATAAAAGAGGCATGTGTGGGTCTTGCTGCTTTCTAGCATGAATTAATGACAGAGTGCCTGCATATGTGCTTGTGTTTCTGGGGTCAGTAAGAAAGCTGCTGTTGCACCTGCAGCCAGAGTAGTAAAACTAGCACTTTACCCCCTGCTATTTACCTCTCTGGATCTAATTTACCCATTACAGGGTGTCTCCTTTTTTTTTGCCTGGTTTTGGTTAACAGGAGGCCCAAGGCTTCAGGCAATATTGTTCGCAAGGTCTGTTGAAGCTTTTCAACGTCTTTAATTAAAATAGTGGAAAAATCTATGCAAAACATGTCAATCCATCTATTATGTCAAGTACTGTAAAGATACACAGTGTAAATTACCCTGTTTAGGTTTGCCTTATTTTGAAAAAAAACTTTATTATTCTGTTCAAGTACTATTGCAGCCGATGCTTTTATTTTGAAATGTTGTTAATAGGCTGTCGGAAAACTACTGCTGCAACCCATGTGCAGACAGAAAGTGTGATTCGCAGCTAAAACAGAAAGGATTATACTACGGTCTAATTTCAAGCTGCAAACGGTTCCTTAGCACCTGGTTGATGAGGGAACAAGGATGGTGTTATTGTTTTGTTGTGTAAATGAATATTTAGTTATTTTTGACGAATTTTGTAGAATTGTATTATGTCAAACAGTTTCGCCCACTAGATGGTGCTAATTTGCTTTTGTATATTATTTATGTATTATATTGCGTTGGTTTACAATCTTTTATGCTTTTAAAGTTTATATAAAGTTAGCATACATTATATTTTGTTTATAGTAAAGGGTAAGCAATACGATATTTAAAGGAGCTTATTAAGTAATTTCATATCATTGATGCTCAAGGTCAAAATTGTATAGTATTAAGGATGCAATAATTTAAGGTAAAATAAATAATTGTTGGTAATGCATATGTTAAATGTTAAATAAACATACCTTTGAGTTATTAATAGTATTTTCATTCTGTACATTTTGTAGCTCTTCACATGCAAGGATGGTAAAATAAAAGGATTGTGAACCATCAGTTTGAGAGACCATTTTTTCAGCCGGGACGCTACAGTAAGAGCTTGTGCCAATCTAAGAAGAGGCTCATTTCATGCATAGCACCAAAGTTCCAATAAAAGTACTTTAAGGTTTAAGCTTCACAGCCTCAAACAAGGACTTCTGGACTCCAATGGTCATCTGCATAGCACCATCCTCAGCATGGAATTATCTGAAAACGAAATGGAGTACACAGAGGACCTCCAGATCAACGAGGAACAGGAACCTGCTCCGTTCGTCAAAGAAGGCCTACAGAAAAGACGCAAGCATATCAAGAGGAAGAAGCCCAAAAAAGGGAAAAAACGACTCCTCAAAGTTTATGATCAATGGATAAAAACAAGTACGTGCAACATGAGGGCAATTAAAAGAAGACATAACAAGCCAAGAAATCGCTTCGCTCATGGACATGTTAGAGAAGGAAAGAGATAGTGTCTTAACATTATATGCAGAAATTAGGGAAAGCATCGCTCCTTCTAGCCACACAAGGAGACTTATAGATTCATGTGAAGCAGTCACCAAAGACATTCATAAGGTTGCACATGGAAGACTATCGGGCATAGATGACTATGATAGCGACAAAGTAAAGACACGTCTACGTGAGCTTCTCGATTCAGACTATGCGAGAGAAAGGAAAGGATTCAACTTTTAGAAGAGAGTCACAGAAAGGAGCTACAATCTCAAAAACGCGAGTCAGCGAGACTAAAGGCAGAAAAGGAGTTAAAGGCTGCACAAGCTAGACTATTGACATATGATCGGAAGATAACGAGTGAGATCAGCGCTTTTGGTATAGACTGTAGTAAAGCAGTTCAGAAGGACCCTACAGTTTCTGCTCCTATTCATGTCCTTAACAGTAATGTTGTCTCCACCTTACCTCCAGAATCAGACATTCTTCATTTAGCACAAGCATTACAGGACAATGTTAGCATGAACAGACTTCCAATGCCAGAGCCATCCACGTTCACTGGTGACACAATACAATTCATAGAATGGAAAGCTTCATTTGCTGCACTAATTGATAAAAGGAATATCTCACCTGCTGACAAGCTTCACTACTTAAAGAAATATGTAGGAGGTCCAGCTCGACAAAAACTCGATGGCATCTTCTACAGAACTGACAGTGAAGCATACAAGGATGGATGGATCGCCTCAACCAAAGGTATGCACATCCATTCATTGTACAAAAGGCATTTAGAGAGGCTGGCAAAATGGCCAAAAATACAAACAAATGACTCTACAGGATTCAGAGCATTTGCTGATTTCATTCAAACATGTCATGAAGCCACACCTTACAGTGAAGGTTTAAATATTCTCAACGATGAGTAGAACCAAAAACTTGTTCACAAGTTACCAAACTGGGCAGCTGCAAGGTGGAATCGTCTAGCAAGTCAGTCCATGAAAAAAAGTGGAAGGTTTCCAAGTTTAAAGCACTTTGCCGAGTTCATGTCTTCTGAAGCAGAGATCGTATGCAACCCAATTACATCATTCCAGGCACTCCACTTACCTGAGTCCACCATAATCACTGGTAAATGCATCCAAAAAGAGAAAAGGTCTACTTCTAGTGATCTCCATACACAGATGGTAAGAGAGACGGAAAACCCAAAACAAAGGTTAAATGTTAAGCCACCATGTATGCTCTGTCAAGACAATGCACACAAACTTCACAGTTGTCCACAGTTTAAAGGAAAATCACTTGACGATCGAAGGAAATACATTAAGGATAAAAAGAATCTGTTATGGGTGACATAGTGCAAATGATTGTCGTTACAGGCTGGTATGTGAAATCTGTAATAAGAAACATCATACTTGTCTGCTTGACTTCAACTACGACAAGGATAAAGCAGCCACAAACCCAATTCAAATAAATACCGAACAGGCTGCGACTACCCTGTCACTCAATGCGGAAACCAACGAACCATGTGTAAGTACGTCCATGATTGTCCCAGTATGGCTTTCTTCAGAACCACATCCAGATAAAGAAAGGCTTATTTATGCATTATTGGACACATAAAAGTGACACAGTATTCATAGACAAAGATGTATCTAATCATCTCACATATAACACCACTCCTGTAAGGTTAAGACTCACTACAATGCTAGGTAAAGATGCTGTTGTATCAAGCGAACGTGTTTCAGGTCTTAAAGTTAGAGGTTACACTTCCTCAGAAATGATAGAACTTCCCCCTGCTTACACTAAAGACGGTATACCAGTTAACCGCTCTCACATTCCTTCCTGTGAAACGGCAAGGCAATGGAATCACATCAAGGTAATACAAAATGAGATTCCTTCACTGCTATGATGTGAAGTTGGGCTTTTAATCTGCTACAATTGCTCCAAGGCATTAGCTCCAAGGCAGCTAATCTTAGGAGGAGAGAACGAACCATATGCAGTCCGCACAGCATTGGGCTGGAGTATTGTAGGTCCTGCATGCTCTCACAATGACTCTTTTAGCATGTCTACTGTGTGTCACAGGGTTACGGTCAAAGAGCTCCCCTTAATAACTCCAGCAGATGCACTCAAGGTTCTCGAGTCTGACTTGAAGGACGACTACAAGGATAACAAGTCAGTGTCTCAAGATGACATCCATTTTCTGAATACGTTGAAAGAAGGTATTCGTAAAAATGATCAAGGACATTATGAAATGCCCCTACCATTTACGGAGAGATCCCTCCTACCCGACAACAAACAAATGACCACTGTGCGACTTCAAAGCCTTAAAAACAAACTGTTGAAAGATCAAAAGTACAAGGAGCAATATGTAAAGTTTATGAGTGATGTCATACAAAAAGGTGATGCAGAGGAAGTGCACAATACGGCAAAGGAAGGAGAAAAGTGGTTTTGTGGTGGAAAGATGGCATTCTGAACACTGAGCCCCAAGAATATCCAATGAAGGTACACATTTATGGCGCCACATCTTCACCAGGGTGTCCCAATTATGGATTGAAACATCTGGCTAAAGAAATGAGAAACAGTTTTCCCTTGCATCTCAGTTTGTCTTGAAAGATTTCTACATGGACGATGAAGTAACAAGCATCGGCAGTATCAAGGAAGCAATTCAGCTCGCTCAAAAGGCTCAGAGACTTTCTGCATCAGAAGGCCTTAGACTGTACAAGTTTATAACCAACAACAAAACGGTGTTAGAAAGCATTCCACCATCTGAATGTGCATCCCCAAGCCAAGCATGTGATTTAGTATTCAAAGACACTAAACTTGAAAGAGCGCTGGGAATCAACTGGCACATTGAATCAGACACCCTCAGGTTTTGCTTTCGTCCCAACAACCAACCAGTTACAAGGCGTGGCATCCTATCTGTGGTTGCGTCTCTTTACGACCCGTTGGGATTCATTTCCCCCTTTGTACTCAAAGGCAAAAGAGTGCTTCAGGAAACATACAAACAAGGCACAGGCGGGGATGATCCCCTGCCCAGTGAACTAAGGCTACTATGGGATAACTGAATAGCTGATTTGGAGAACTTAGAAACAATTACAATACCGCGCTGTTATGTCCGCAAAGACTTTGGCCAAATAGTGAAACCAGAGTTGCACCATTTTTCTGATGCAAGCTTGTATGGTTATGGTCAATGTTCTTATTTAAGACATGTTAATAAGGATGACAAGGTACATTGTGCTTTGGTTACAGCAAAGACCAGAGTTGGTCCTATTAAAGTAACAACAATACAAAGACTCGAACTGACAGCTGCTGTTGTCTCTATTACTGCCAGCAACATTTTGAAAGATAAGCTTAAATTGACACAGGTTGAAGAGTATTTTTGGACAGACTAAGGTAGTTTTGGGCTACATTAATAATGAAGCACGTCATTTTCACACACTTGTTTCCAACAGCGTTCAAAGGATAAGGCTCATCAGCTCTCCAGAGCAGTGGAGATATGTTTCTTCTGAGCAAAATCCTGCAGACATTCCCTCCAGAGGTTCGAGTGCAAATGAGCTCATCTCATCAGACTGGTTTAAAGGGCCACAGTTACTGTGGATGAAAAAAAATACCTCCAGCTGTACAGATTGAAATGGAAGTACCAGTTGGAGATCCAGAGGTTAAATGGTGCATAGACTAAACATGTTCAAAACGGAGAAGAAATGTTTATCCGACAAACTAACAAAGTTTTCCTCATGGTACAAGGCTACTCAAGCTGTAGCTCGACTCATTCGTTGTTCAAGGAGAGATAAAACAACAGGTCACAGTACAGTACAAGAAAGGCAAAATGCACAAAATTTTATTCTTAAATATCTACAAGCAAATGACTACGCAGAGGAGATAAAGATGCTCAACATGGGAAACCAGTTCCTCTCAACAGCAAACTGTCTCAAATGGACACCTTTCTTGACAGTGACGGACTCCTGAAGGTGGGAGGAAGGCTCAAAGATGCTTTATTCTCCTTCACACTGAAACATCCAGTAATACTTCCTAAGGATCACCATGTCACTCAGCTAATAATAGCTAATTTCCACAGTAAGGTGCAAAATCAAGGGAAAGGGCTAACAATCAATGAGATCACATCAAATGGATTTTAGAATTCCAGGTATCAACAGAGCTGTAGCGAATTTTGTACACCAATGTGTGAAATGTTGCAGACTCAGAAGAGGTACACAGGAACAAAAAATGTCAGATCTTCCAAGGCAACGTTTCGATCCATCTCCACCGTTTAGATTTTGTGGTATGGACTGTTTCGGTCCCTCTTTAACCAAAGAAGCTTGCAAAGTTCACAAGCGTTATGGAGTTATTTTCATATATCTTTGCTGCCGAGCAGTGCACATGGAAATGTTACAGGACATGACAACAGACGCCTTTATAAATGCGCTACGCTGTTTCATAGCCATAAGAGGAGCTGTCAGTGAGATAAAGTGCGATCAAGCTAGTAACTTTGTCGGAGCTAAGAATGAACAGCAACAAGCTTTAAAGTAAGTGGAGTTGGAACGTGTTACCACATTTCTTGCGGAGAAACAGTGTGACTTCAAAATGCACACTCCTCATTCAAGCCATACAGGAGGTCTATGGGAAAGGCAGATTAGGACTGTACGAAACAATTTAGGCTCCACAGCGTCACTTTCGTCAGGCAGAATAAATGATGCATCATTAAGGACATTCTTTTATGAGCCAATGACGATTGTGAATATGTTAAATGGCTGTCGGAAAACTACTGCTGCAACCCATGTGCAGACAGAAAGTGTGGTTCGCAGCTAAAACAGAAAGGATTATACTACGGTCTAATTTGAAGCTGCAAACGGTTCCTCTGCACCTGGTTGATGAGGGAACAAGGTTGGTGTTATTGTTTTGTTGTGTAAATGTATATTTAGTTATTTTTGACGAATTTTGTAGATTTGTATTATGTCAAACAGTTTCGCCCACTAGATGGCGCTAATTTACTTTTGTATATTATTTATGTCATATTGCATTGGTTTACAATCTTTAATGCTGTTTAAGGTTATATAAAGTTAGCATACTTTATATTTTGTTTATAGTAAATGGTAAGCAATACAATATTTAAAGAAGCTTATTAAGTAATTTCATGTCAATTGTATAGTATTAATGATGTAATAATTTAAGGTAAAATAAATAATTGTTGGTAATGCATATACTAAATGTTAAAGGAACATACCTTTGAGTTATCAATAATATTTTCATTCTGTACATTTTATAGCTCTTACGGTGTGTTCACATGCAAGGATGTTAAAATAAAAGGATTGTGAACCATTAGTTAGAGAGACCATCTTTTCAGCTGGGACGCTACACACAATGAGACAGATAAGCATATACAGTTAAATAAATTCCACTAATCTAGAAATGAAAATTCATTAAAACATACATGCATCTCACTTGCGCGTTTGAATTTCAGTCTGTGAAAATGTCGATATTCTTCATACCTACAATTCTTGTAAATCTTTGATATCGTGTTTCCCCTTAAAATTGTCGGAAGATTGCCTAAATGAGAATGGCCATATTGTGTTTGACATTATTGGAATATTTTGAATCCAAACTTTCAATAAGCAAATGACTCACAAGGCCCCCAAGGGAGACTTATTGTAAGTACTTTTGAATATTCAAGGAAAGAATCAAAGAAATGGTTGAAATTTTGAAAAACCATAATTTATGCCATTGCATGAGCAAAGGCCGGACCTTACAAACTCCAAAGACAAAATCTTGAACACCGAAGTGGACTGGCGGACATGGCGTAGTTCAGAGAGCCTATCGGTGTAGAGTGGCTTAATTATGAGCAATGCCAGGAGCACATGGATCAACTTTAGCAGGGGAATTACCATTATTTAGCAACCCTGGAGGGAGCAGGGTTTTGTGCCAGCCACTGAGAAAAACTTAAACTACAAAAAATGAATTTGCTGCCATTTCCTTTTAATTCTTTGTTTTGGTTTGTCTTTACAATAAAATTTAGAGCGTGCACAATACTGTTCATCTTTTGACTGCGTTATATAAATCCAAACGTTGCACATGTTTAAAAAAATATTTTAGTTTCACATTTAGTTAACTACTCAGCTAATCAGATTGTTTTATTATATTTGGGTCAGCAATTAATTTCTATAAGTAAACATTTATTGTGCTTTTATGTTAGTCAGCCATGATAAAAACCAGATGAATGAGATGTAACAAAATGTAAGGTTTTCATCTTAACTTGACACTTTTGGCTTTATGTACTTTTGTCTTTAAGATAAAATTAAATATATGGGTTATTTGATGACAATCTTGAGGTTCTCCATTGCCAAGTGCCAGCTCGTGGTCTGCACATGTTCCTATATTCACACCCAGATTGGTGAAGAACTAACTGCAGAGGACACGCTCCAAAGTGGGTGGAACTTTAAATACACAGCACATTCTGCATGATATCAGTTATAATACAATATATGACTTTACCACATGTTTCCGAAGTAAAGTTACACTCCTAGTATTGCCTCAGACAAGCTAACCTAAAACATAAACAAACATTTTACTTACTAAATCAACACACACTGTCCTTAACATGAGAATATAAGACGTTTACAGAACACAATTAAGGCAACTAATGGGCTTTGTCTTTTCTTTTAGAAACCAAGTACTCTGACACATTTGGTTTGTATCTTATTCTTACACAAATATCCAGTCTGAGTCAGAGCAGGCTAGTTTTACTATATCTACCTTTTAACCTCTACCTTTTAATTAGGAAGCCAGGGATTACGGCATTCATCTACTTCCTTGCTATTATTGAGCTCCTTTAACCTCCGACCCCAGGTTGTCTCTATTGCCTGTAATGGGTTAAAATAAGGACAACCGGTGGAATAGTGTTATGTGCGCACATAAATGAACACCGATACTCTAAAAATCCTAGACACACAAAGTTGAACAAAGGCACACATTCACACACTCCAAAGAGATTACTTAGAGGCAGGCACCATTGGGGATGCTAGGGTGTGGGGGCACCCTGCTTTAACAGCTGGGGATAGATATTATCTCATAACATCAGGCATGGAAATAGATCCCCCCCTGATAAAACCAGTCAGGAGTATAAGTTTGTAGATTGAGGACTACTAGGGCTCTGGGAGTTAACCTTTGGATGGTGCAGTGATCTGGCTCCTATATCTTGTGGCTCACTGCATTGAGGAGATGTTTTAAACAGTCTTTGTTAAATAATTACACTGTAATCTCCTATTTTCCAACTAGTTTAAGTTGAGTATGAAATACCCACAAAAATATAGTAATTTTTAAGAGATAGTCTTTAAGATAACTAAAAAATAGGTAAAGAAATGCCCAATAAAACAAAACACCCTGTATATGTTCTAATGCCTGTTGTCAGCCTAACTCAATTAATGGCTAGATTGGGGAGAGAACAAGTGAGTTACCTGGTGGCAGGTCTGGGTCGCTAGGGGCTGCTTGTTGGAGACGGCGGGGTTTGGTTGTAGACTTGGAGCTGTCTGACACACTGCGGCTAGTAGAACTGGAGCAGCTGTCATGATCATCCTAACAAAAAGTATCAGGGGAACAAAAATAATCAAATGAATACAATAAACCAAACACTTTTAAAAAGTAGTGATTTCTGACACAGTTGTTATTTATGTATACATACCCCAATAAAATTACCAGTTTTACAATGATATTTGTTCAATAAATTAGTCCTTGATGCACTTTAGTTTAAAAAAATATGAAAAACAAAATTATTTGTTACAATCATGGTAAGATGATTGTCAATTGAAATAGCTTCAACAATTAATAATGGGATCTTTATCTTTAGCTGGTTTGGAAAAAAATTTAAACCATAAAAACAAAAGTACCCCCACCCAAAAAAAAATTTAAATTAAAAGAAGAGTACTATTTTTAAACATGAAACCAAAACTACTTGCATATAGCAAGCAATTTTAAGAATTAACGGAGGATTTTCTGGTTGTCCTATTCTATCTTTTAAAAACACTAAAGTCAAGGTAGTAGCAAAAACTGCCTGCTGAGCAGCTCACTGTAATCTAGGAAAAGAACAATGTACTAAAAAGATTTTGAGAGAGATGAACATGACTTGGACTCATGACAAGAATCTCTTTTCCACAACAGCACATTAACTCACGGCTAAAAAGATGGTGTTTAAAGATGAGAAATCCGAGGCTCTCTAGGTGTAAAAGATGAAAAAAAATAATATCTCTTTCAGGGATGAATTTACAGGTAAAATCAGATAAACAAATTTACTACATATTGTCTTGAGTTAAAAAAAAAACGTCCTTATACCAACAGGTGTTTAGGCCTGTATATGCAAATAAATACATTTAGTTTGTAAATTAGTTGTGAATTTCCACTAGAACAACAAAATGGATATAAACCGGTCAAAGTAAATATTTGATTATTCAAAAGTTACCTGATGAATGCAAATCTAAGTAATTTGAATTGTTCTATTCGTTCTTTTTACATTTGCATGTGTAACCGTTTAAGAAAAATAAAAGGCTCTCATTTATGTATCCCGACAGAGATATTTTGGAGTTGTTTACTGAAATTATTTATTCCGATTTAAAAGATCTTGGTCTCACCTTCTTAAGAAAAATTTAAAGTCAACAATGGGAGAGCAACAGGCAAGCATGCAAATAATTAGGAAAGACACTCTTCAACGGTGTCCAATGATGTCCAATGAGCAAATACCTCACAATATTACCACAAAGGTTTGCCTGCATATAGAAGACTATTGGAGCTGACATGGGCGCTGTACAGAAAACCCTTTTTAACTTGGATATTTTCACTCGTTATATATCAATGGAAATATCCAATTTACTGAAAGATTTCAGAATTTTTTGTTTGTTTAATTTCAGTTTTGAAAATCTTTGGAATATCTTTTTTTTTTTCTTAGTCTGGCCAATTAAAAGTGTGACTAGCTAAAGGGAAATATAAAAGCAGTTACTCACATTGATCATGTTTACAGGAGGTGGGTAAAAGATATCTGATTTGATTTAAGTTCTGTTTGTTCATTGTAGAAACAAAAACATGAATAGACATGAGGGAACATGTGCCTATTTTCTGCCTATTTAAGCTTCACTACAGCAAAATTAAAAACAATTTCCCTAGTGCAAACTGATTCTTCAACACTTATCTAAAAAGGGAGATTGTACATATATATAAAAAGACTAAAAAAAGAAAATCATAAAATAAATCTTAAAAAACATAAAACCTCTAACAAACTAAACATCAAGGCAAGTGTTTTTATTTCAGAATGATGTTGATTTAATGTTACTGCAGCACTGTAACCTTTTCACTGTTCACCAGGGTGGTAAGTTAGTGGCGCAAAGAAAAAGAGGATCACATGTGTTTGGTATTTAAATGTCTTAGTTGTTACTCTTTCAGCTAACCAGAATAACAATGAAGGTGTCAAAATGAAGTGTATTTGTGAACTTCAAGGACATTACGCCTCACACTGACAGAGAAAAATATGTATGTCACATTCTCCAGTTACACATTTATTCATCCAGATTCATTTTTCCCCCTCAGTGTGTTCATGGTAAACAAATTGGAGGATTAGAATTGCTTCATCAGGTCATGTAATGAAATTGTTGCTTACAAAAAACATACAATATTGAATCTGTACTAATAAAATGTATCAAACCAAAAAAAAGGTAGGTTTATATAATTGAATCACACTTTGCTGTATTTAGTTCACTATACACTTTGTGATAAGATAAGAATTAACAACCGCCTGCCTTTCTCTGAGTCTCATATCTATACCTAAAGGAATGCGCAACCCTCAAAGCCAACACGGTACATTGAGTTCAAGAGCTTGGACTGCCACTAAAGATCAAGACTTCCAAATTTGGAAGTCGTGCAATTAAGCACTCAATGTCACTGTGGGCAGTGAGCAATTCTCCAGAGGTGAAAAATGCCTTTTCAGAGGGAAGCCCTGGGACAAATGAAGCCTGCTTCAGCTGCTGCCATGTAAACTGATCCCTGCAATGCCAAAGCTGTGCACCGGACAGGGAATAACGCATGGAAAGATGGAGAAAGAAAAAGACAGACAGACACGAAAAAACAGGAAAAAGGGGTTACTATCCTAGAGGCATGTCAACTTAGCTGTTAAGCCAAGATGACGGTAGTTAAATAGGAAAGGAGCAACAATGGGATAAGTGGAAAAATAATACAGTGAGAGAAAGTGAGCTGGGTAGGTTGGAAGAAGTGGAAGATACTTAAGGGTTACAGAACCGTAGAGATTACAAGACCACAAGGAACAGAAAAAAAAAAAAAAAGGCTCCACAATTGTGAGTGACAGGAAAGAGGGAGACCCCCTACTCAGAGGGTAAGTGGGCACTAGTGGAGGCATGTCTGGCACAAGAAGGTCAGACGTGACCTGTGTCCGCAAGCAGACGCTTCACTCAATCATGAAACAGAAGGGACGAGTAATATCCTCAGGGTTGTCTAAGCGTTAATGCCTAAACTGAACCACCTCCTGCTATTAGGAACCACACAAATGCAGGAGCTAAACAAACAAGCTAAATTGGCTGTATCTGTCACCAAGTGTTATGTGTAAACATACATCTCGAGGAAACATACAAGTTATTACACAGATGAATCAATCAATGTGCACAGGCATCAGAACAGACAATTTCCCCTTAAAATAAAACAATCTGATTTTATTTTCCTTTTATTTATTAGCTGTATTAAAAACAAAGAACTTCCACCATATTTGGTCTAAAGAGGTATCTATTAACAGCACATAGTTGTATATAGACATTTTCCTGAATCAGATAAAGGATAGGGAAATACACCATTTGTTAATGAAATTAAAAAAACTACCTGCATTAAAAGAAATGTCACATATTTCTCTCCTATGTGTTACTGAACCTAATCTGAACTGCAAGTTTAGGCCTCACACACACAAAAAAACAACCAGTATTAGTAGGGTGAAATCTGAAAATAAAATAGACTTCTTTTTTTTTATTATAAAACCAAACTATTTTTATAGGAAACTTAAAAACTAACAGGAATTGGCAGCAAATTGGCTTTTCTCAGGAACTGCTTGATCTTTGAAATGAAAACATTTTTGGAACTGTTCAATTTCATAAAGTTTTCCCAGATTTATAAGAGCATGCAGACCATTTCTGGATAAACACGCTCTGTTATTGTTGCTTTTACTCCGCAAGTTGCTGGAAAACTTATGCTGACATCAAGGGCTAAAGACTGGAGGCCAGGCAGGGACAGGCAAACGCCTACTGAGTGAGAAAATAAATATGGAAACCCAATAGCTCCTTATCTCACACAGAACCCCTCCCTCTCCAAGTCACTCATATACACATACTACGCAGACATATGGATCCACACTGAATCTGACATACACATCCTGTGTACTGCTTACTATGTCTACTGTTTTCTTGTTAGTTCAACAGTTTTGAGCTCTTAATCAAAACAATGATCAGACTAAAGTTTGGATGCAGTTGATAAAAAGTACTAAAAGGGGAAAAAAGGGCAACATTCAAACATGCAGTAAATGCAAAATATTGGAGTCACTGTTTTACATTTATATCATTCACAAAAATGTCAACTAAATTTTAGCTGGGAAAAAAAATAAAAAATCCAAGCTCGTCGGCTTCCACTCAAATAAGCTTCTCTTCAACGTCCTTTGCCAGCCAACACATCCATCTGCTCAGCTAAAAATTGGCTGCTAATGACTTTTTAATTGTAACAAATGTAGAAAGCAAAAGCACTATGATTAAAGATGGGGTTGGATGGGCGTTATTTTTTATAAATAGAAGTAGCCTACATTACAAACGGCTACTACTAGACAGAATAATTATAAAATTTGTCCTATTCATGGCATTCAGATGCGGGAGTTACCTTTTAACTACAAACTTGTTCTCTCAGTTGTATTCAGATGCAACCACACTACATTATGGACGCATACCCTGAACGAACACCTGGTTTACAACCCAACACACAATTGCATGTTTCCCACAGGGAGGCTAAATATAAAGAGCCCAGCTTTAAAAATCCCTGTGAAGCAGCTGGAATCCATGGCAGATTGGAGGGATTAGAGACTGAAATCAGCCATGATGAATCCAACATTGTGTTACATTCTGACAAAATATCTCAATGAAAACAGGTCATTGCAAAAATGTGCTTTCCTCCTTTCCTCTTTCATTCCTTGGACAAATTACTGGAAGAGAAAATTTCAATTTAAATTGAATGGAATACAAAATGTCTAATGTATGCACACGATGAGCCACAAAATATAAACTCATCTTGTTTTATTATTCATATTTATTTCCGCAAAGAAAAAGCTTCTTATGAAACAAAAAAGTTTCCTTTAGTGACAGGTTAAATAATTATTTTGTTTCAAATTTCTAAAAACATTGATAACAACAAAAAAAAATGTTCAGCATGTAATCTCCATTTTCATATGGAAACTTAGCTGATCTGTAAAATTTAAGTTTCATATACACGTACTCAATACAGTTTCATTAAACACTTCTTATAGCCAATAACAAAAATCTGTGTTGAAGTTAGATTTCCAATACAAACACCTTGTAATCATTAATAATAATTATCAAACGTCAAAAGTCAGAGATTTTTAAAAGTTTCAAGTGAAATTTTGAAAACCAGTATCAAATGTTAGGCAAATAATGTTTAAGATAGAAAGAATTGAAGGATTTTAAAAGGAAATCAGAGGTAATTGAAATTACAAACTGTAGTTTTAATTTCAGATAAATTAATAAAACACTTTACCAAGCACATAGCAATTAGATTTAAGTGAATTCTTAAAAGAAAATGAAATGATGGTGATTTTAAGTTACAATAACTTATTTTAATATAAGACTTCAAAATAAATAAATCTAGGTTACACAGCAGATTATTATACTCACAACATATTGGCCATACATGAAAAACTAGGAAGCTTGTATACATTTGATTGTCTGCAACATGTATAAAACTGAATCCTTTTTCATTTGTTACAATTTGAAATAAATGAAATGAATGGAGCAAGCCTCTTCTAACACCACGATTGAGAACATCTCTGAGAAAAGAAAACGATAATGAGAGAATGCCATTTATCCCAGTCACTAGAATACTTATGAGGAGTCTTAAGTGTGACAGTACTGATGTCCTGTTTGTCTAAAGTTTTATTTGGGCAATAGAGTAAAAAATGAAACATAAAAAAAGGAATACTTTACAAAAATCTGTGTTTGAATTGTCCACTTTGTGAATTGATAGAGGCAGAGTACACAAACTGTACATCATATGAAACAGACATTATTCAACACCAAAATAAAATAAGCCTCTGTTCATTAAAGATTTTCTGGTACAATAAATCCTAAAACTCAAATCGCACAAAACTGCTGATCACCTGTCCAAACAGCAAGATGTGTGAATTTGTAAGTTGCCTGTATGGTTAATATCTTCAAAGGTTTGTTTAACCTATATTTAAAAAATATGTTATAAATAAACAGAAAACTGCCCTACAGCAGTTTGAACGCTGCTGCTTTGTCTTTATCGCAAACAGTGTAAAACAGCGGGTTAATTAAAACTCTGATAACAGTTTCCTGGAAACAGAAGCGCCATACATGTCACCTCAGATTAAGAATACTGATCATGGTTTTCACAATCTGTGCATATTTATGCAAGAAGCATCCAAACTGAATGTAATTATAGCCACTGACTCCTCTATTCATTAAGGGACAGTGATTCTGTCAGTCATAAACATAACTGTACATTATAGCAACATGTGACTACAAAGATTTTTTTTTTTTTATTGATTTTTAAAAACCCGAACTGCTTTATATATATACTCTAAGTGAGAGACAATTAAAGCTCCAACAAAAAAAGAAAAGTGAAGATATCAAAGAACAGAAATCCAGAAAAAAAAAAAAAAAAAAAAAAGAAGTAAAAGAAAAATATGAAAAGAGGGCTAAAGTTTTCCGGATAAAGATCTGAGAAGCAACGGTCCTTCAGATGTTTCCATCAGCTAACCACAAGCCAAGGCTAAGCATGTGAGGCATGTGACTTAGTATGGCACATCCACCCAGCTAGGCTAATAACACCAATGTGTTTGCTACATTTAAATGCTCTACAATGGGTCTTCATATAAAAAGAAAGCATAAAATGAAAAATTTAATTAAAAAATTTACCTACTCTACATTTGCAAATTTAAAATTACCGCGTAGAAAATCAATAAGAAATGGCTTTGGCTTCCTGTTATTCATTCATACTTGGTTGTTTTCTAAATTTTATCACTCAGATGACAAGAAATTTACAGGTAAAATACCTCATTCATGATTGGAAAACTTTGTTTTGGTCCATCAACCTTTTTATTTTACTGATGATGCCGGACCTTAGTTTATCGAAAAACAGGTCTGGACATAAACAGAACTATAAATCTCTCAAACCTGTTCCTACTATGTTAAGCAAAATGCTAAAACACATTATACATAAGACATAAGCTCCCTTTAAACAATGTAAGCACCAGGCTCCAAGCACAGTGTAAGCAGTGGCTGAAGATACACTGACAACCTAATTACACATGTGAGGTGCAGCTGGAAGGCACAAGCTGCAGTAAGATTCAATGCTCTGAAAACCAGCAAGATAAAATAAATCAGACAAGTGAAACAGGAGAGGACTTTCCATCAGTGTCAGGAAACACCACTCCCATCTTAGACGGTCTTTCAATACACAGACTGAAAACGCTATTTGCTTAGAACGTCTACAGCACCAGAGCAAGGTAAAAACTCGACTTTACACTTACAAAATAAATCCTAAACCGGCTATATTTAGAATGGCACTTTTTAAGAGTCAGTAACCTCAATTCTTCACTATAATAAGCGGATAAATAAAAACAAACCCGCAGAAACTGGGATGAACTGGACAGAGTCAGACACTGCAAACAGAAGGCAAGCTTATACAACTCCATTACAAGGTTATGAAGAATATAACCTTTTTTAAATTAAAGTAACACCGTCTTCCGCTCAGATAAGTTTAACCACATATTTCTGAACTCCAACGTATTTTCCAAACCTCTGAACGAACAAAGTATCAGTCGGGCGAACAATTGCCTCATTTGAAGATAATCGTTTTTTTTAAGTAGAATATCAGACCGAGCGCCAAACATGTAAAAAAGAGTAATAAGGTCAGAAGAGAGGCTGTTCCAGTCCGGATGGCTTGAGAGCGGGGATTAAACCGTGGAACACCAGCTTCCTGCCCAAAGTGCATTGATCATTACTCGACTTACTGAATACAGGAAGCTACTGGAATGATTTGTTTCCACAAGCTTCTTTCCTGCTACAAGATGGTTGGAGAAGGAATAATTACATGCCACCAGTTTTTCAGGACAAAACTAGATCTTGCACTTAGAGCTTTTTAGCCACTGCAAACCTCTTTGACTTCTGTCAAAGTTTTACATTCCCCTAAAATTGGTTTGCCTTTCCCTGGTATGGAAAAAAAAACATTTTGAACTAGATTTTTGGATATTTTGTTCCCAAGACCATGTTTTTATATACATTTGAGCACAATAAATTACAAACTTACTGTTTTATGCTCCTCTGTCCTCTTTCTTTGCTTCCCCCAATTGCATTTAGCTTGCATCTCAACCATTAAAGCATGTTTTCATTTCCTTTTAGTAGTAATTTCTTGCTTTTTTTCCTTAAAATGTACTGTATGTGTTGACTTTTAAATTATCTGAGCAGTCAACACTGTGTACAGACAGACCCCAGCCACCACTTGATTAAAGATGGGGATGGACATCTTTATTTCCGAAAACAATTTAATCAGAAGTTATAGTGTTTTAACTTTCTATCATATTACCCCCCCTTGTACTTGGTCTTGAAACTTGACCACTAGTTTGATGATCGATCAGTGGGATCATGCTGCAATCTCTGAGGGCCATTAGCTCCTTGTCATTTTAAAGGTACATTCCCATCATATAAACCATTTCAAGGACCCAAAGTACTTTTTACTGGGGTAAATTATTGCCCTTCAGTTTTGATTTATTGATATATTGGAAAGCAACAAACAAATGAAAAAAAAAAGTTGGGTAATATATTTCCTCACTAAACTTTCCAATAAGGAAGGTACTACCTTATATACATTACATACGTTTCTACAATAATCTAAAAACACAATAACTTATGTGATACACATTTATTTCTACATGCGTTTGTATTTTAACCTGTTTTGCTTACTGTGAACAAAACAGTCAGCAATATGGTGGTTTTTAATTAAATGTTTTAATAACACCTTATTTAGTGTGTATGGCGCTTTTGGAAATGCACAATGTTGCTCAAAGAAAACATAATTTAGTGTGACGCTCCAGTTGTTCTCATTATATTCAGAGTTTTTGCTGCTGATATCAGCGATCAATTGAGCTCCTAGCGTGCAGCTGGTAACACTGTTTCATTGATGAAAAATAAAAATACAGTTCGTTAAATTCATTCATGCTTGGTCATATTTTAGCAGTTCAAACTAAATGATGACAAAAAGTTCAAAATCATAATTTTTTTCTCAGCTCGAATGGATTTTTTCTGTCTTGGTTACACCAAAACCAATCTTTTACTCCAGGTTAGGGCTGAGCTTGCCGGTGAGAGAGGCGGTTAAAAAATCCTGACGTGAAGAACCGCGCTTAGAGTTTACTCAAACACACTATTTATACTTTAACACGCTTGAGTACCATCTGTCTGGTCATAACCATAAACAATGTCATATTTAATCAAAGTTGATTTTTATTTTTTTTTATTTTTTAAAGCACAACAGCACATCCTTAACGACAACGTTTGGATCGACTAACTTAAGAAAAGTGAGAGTAAAGAGTACATACACAATACATAAACCAGCAAATAAATATAGGCCTTCAGTACATACTTACAAATAACCAGTAAGATAACCAGCTAGAGAAAAATGAAAGATTTTTCAAGACGTTGCTGAACACGTTTTTGGATGGACCCAAAGCTAGCAGTACAGTTTTGTGGTACTAAGGTTTCCTAGTGGCAAAACATTCCCAGCATTTTACTCCCCCCACCTTCCAGTTTAGAAGAATAGTTGGTATAACAATGAATTGTTTAGAATATTGGCATCTTACAATGCTTTAGATTAGATACATGAAATTAAATTACTCTGAATTGGACACATTAAAAAAACTGCAAACTCTAATTTCAAAATCATTTAAATGAACCAGGGACTCTCACTTTTTGTGTTTTGAACACCAGGGGAATAATATTTTCATCACAGCCCTTTGTTTTAGTAATTTAAGCCAGTTTCATTTGGATGTTTTACGGTGTTTAAGTTTTGAGATACAAATGGAAACACTCAACTTTCCAGGATTGTGTATCATTAACCAATTTTGAGTTTGAAAGAAGCAGATTTGCTGTAACGGCTACAGCTACTGCTTTAGCTGTGTGCCTGCGCTCTGCTCCAAAGGTGAGTAAACGTGGAGGTCCAAATCAGCAGTAATTGTTTTTTACAGTTCTGCTTTAAAATACAGATAAAAATTATAGTGTTTTTTTTCCCCATATGGTATCCTGCCAAATATTGCATCCAATATGTCATTTGCAGTCCAATTGTTTATATTGTCCAGGTCAGGTTTTAATGAAAATAAAGATTAACATTTTTAATACACCAACAGGATGTAATTGGCTATTAGGACTAATGTTTGTTGTTTTGCAGGTAATGGATTTAAATCCCTGGGTAGCAAAACCAAACCAATTGAAATGTAAAATCATACACATGTTAATTAAATCTAATAATTTCAGCAGTTAAAACTAAAGTTACAAGGCTTTATCTGTTAAGAGGTAGATTAAGTAATGAAATAGTAGCTTAGGGTTTTTGGGGAAGTCCTGAATAAGGGGTTTCCTAATTCACATGCATTACCCATTATTTAGAAGCAATGAGGTTTGGTGGTGTAAAACCCTAAAAATAGTTTGGAAGGAATTTAACAGAGGAAGGGAAACCATGCCAAACCAGCAAGTCTCAAAGGCACCTCCCCAAATCATCTTGAGGCAAAGCATCAATCAAAAACTCCACATCAGTGGCAAATTCACTCAGCGGTCATAAAACTCAGATCAAGCAGCCGGCTGAGCCAAAACCAGAAAGGCTCTGCTTAGTAAACCCAGGCCCTTATCACCGTCTCATAAAAAATAAAGAGGGTCTTAGAATATTATATCCAACTAGTTCCTCTCTGCCTTTGCTGACCATGGCTTATCTTCAAAATCTGGGGCAATCTACCACATTGCAGCTTGGATAAATATACAAGTTTAAATAAACTGTATCATTAAGACTTTTAATTTAAATTGTGTAAGGCTAAAGTTTAGGTAACTGTAACAAGCAAATATGTCAAAAGGTAAGTATGAAAAGGAAAGCAGATGAATTATTCCACAAAGGGATTCAATTTCCCAAAGGCTAACAAAGGAAAATTTTGATTTTTAAAATAAATTATTTAATCAGAAATTAGATTTTAACCACAAAGCAAAAACTAACATTGCATCATGAAAAACAGTTATTTCTTTGTTGGTAAGCTTTTATTCAGAAAATCTCAGCTCTTTATAGTTTTAAACCCACCACCAGTTTGTAAACTTGAAGCTAAAGAAAGAGGGCCAAAAACCGTCTCTACCATTTACTACGATTGTTATTACACAGAATTTCAAGCAATTACACTGTCAGCAGGAGCTGTAATCACCAATTGCTCCTAAATGACCAAGTTTCCACATTTGCTGTAAACCACAGTCCTGAGCTGCTCATGCTGCAGTGCAGATGGACCCTATTGAGCAATTTCAATATCCCTAATATTACCCCAGTTCCTCTCAAGGGGAAACATGAACATTCAAAACGGTCTAAATAATTCCGGTCAAATTACATGGCCCTTAATGAACTACAAAAGATGTTCGGATGTTTTTACAGGCCAGAGCTCAGGCTTTAACGGTAATTATGAAAACAAACCCTATTAATGATATCATTTATCATTTCCACACATTGGCGGTGTGAGGCCTACCACAAGGTTCCACTGGACAAAAGAAACACTCGGGATTGTCTAAACAAAACGTAAGATTTTCCATACACAGAAGAAATTTTGTAGTTCTTTCAAAATCCTTTAAGCCTTTGTGCAACTTGCATCAGGGCTCCGGGGTGAAATGTTATGGCCCATCTGTTGCATGAACCAATGCCAAACAAGCTCCCTGCATCCAATCAGAATATGATTACAGTTCAATGTATATCAAGGTTATACGAAATAACATATGCAGTATGTATACAAAGATACACTAAAAAAGTATGATTTATTCTTGTTATGGTCTCATAATTCTCCTCATTAATAAAACCACAGCTTTACTAAGAAAAGCAACTTTGCTTTATGTTCTTTGGTTAAAACACAGTAGTCAGCCTTCTGCCTCCCGGATAGGGAAGAAGTGAAGGGCTTCATTTAAATTCCACATGTTTGAGAGATTTCTCCTGCAAGTCTGGCTTTACTCCAAATCATGTCTCTTGGGTTTACATACCACTGAATAATTTGTCCAAATGTCATTTGCAATTCCCCAAAAATCTTCTCTTTACCCTAAGCCTTTCGGAAAACATCTGTAACAAATAGTTGTTTGGAGAATACATCAGTGCAGTTACTTGTCCATGACCTTAAGATGTGTATGAAGCCTTAAAACAAGCTTCAATTTCCATAGAACTAGAAACATGATAGCATGAGCAGTAGCCACCTGCAGAGAATGATATTTACCATTAGTTCTGGGGAGCTGAGACTCATGTGTTACAAATCTTGTTGCTACAGCCTACATAATTAGCTGTAATTGAGTTCCCTTAAAATGCGTTTCTTCTGGGACATCTGGCCTAAAAACTTTAGCCTTTTAATATAGGAGACCAGCTCAGAGCTACATTTTGAATTTTATAGGCAGCTTCGGTGGCAAACGTCCAGTCCAGACAAATCGAAAAAAATAAATCAAAAATGCCTATGAAAACTGTTTAACATTACCAACAATTTAAATTATTTTATCTCAGGATTTATGGTCTAAAACTATGTTGTAAGGATGTCCTTTTAAGGATGTCAGATAAATGGGAAAGCCACAAAATGTTGCACATTGTAAGATTTTTGTTTATTTGGTTAGATTCAATAATTGGACTTGGAGGCTTAGTTTCTGTCCAATTTTCTAAATTTTGCCGTGTTAAGAAAGTAGGAACTTCTGCATCTTGAATCAAATATCCCCTCTCATGAGTCAACAGACAACAAAGCCCCCCACAATAAAGTTCAATCAGGTGTAAATATCTACTGTCCAAAGTTGATTATAATACTTCTTTATTTTCCGATAAGTCAAAGTGAACAAGTTTTATCAGTAAGTCAGTTGTTTGCGTTAAAACTAGTTACCCCTTTATATTGCATCCGTTTCGCCACATGCAAATGCCTTAATAGTGGATAGTAGTCATAGCCACAACTTACGACCAGTCTCCTAGCAGTTTTTAAAAAGACCAATTTTCCTCCCTGATGGACAGAAAATGCAGAACACAGCTGACATTAAGCAAAACACAGTCAACAGCTAGTAGCATTGTTTTATGTTTATATTGCCTAAAAAAATACAACTGTAATAATAAGAAACATCTCAATTGAATTTCAGAAATGACAGAAATTTGTAGTTGAACTTCAGAGTTTTAATCTGAACAAACAGACTAATGAGAATCCCCCCCGTTTTAAAAAAACCTCTGATTACGGTCTTCTTCAAGTCTATGGGATTGGGCTCTGGACTTTGACTGGGCTACTTGGAAAAAATAAATAAAAATCAATGCTTTTTTCTTAAAACCATTTCTGTGTAGCATTAGCCGAGTTTTCCTCAACAGGGACTTCACTCTCCCATACTGCTTAGGCTGGTGAAGAATCCAGGCAACAGTTTTTTGTAGAGTTTTTCCAATCTCAGCTTCAGCAGGTTAGATAGGAAAGATTAACCCTGTAATAGTAACCAGGAACACTGATGAACCGTTGATAGACCCTCCAGACACAGGTGTCTTCATCCTACAATCACTGCACCCTAGTGATCCCCATTCGACTTATACTGAGATACAAGCACATTGAGAAGGCCTCTGTTGAACTGCCTAATTTAACAGGTCATTGCTTTGTAGAGATATGTTTTCAATATGACATCAAAAGGCTTTTAGTAATCAGTTTTGTCCAAAATGATACATTTTGT
The DNA here is from genome assembly GCA_032876305.1 of Orestias chungarensis. NCBI lineage: Eukaryota > Metazoa > Chordata > Actinopteri > Cyprinodontiformes > Cyprinodontidae > Orestias > Orestias chungarensis. The sequence goes on from JAVLVB010000286.1 coordinate 1,104,151, forward strand.
TTATCATGACTGATTTTTAAAAGCAATAAAAAAAAGAAAGTCAATGACTCGATGCAATCTGCTGAGGTTCCTTAGATTGGAAACTTTTTCAAACTGATTTGTTTAAGATGTATCTCTGATTTTAATTGATTTTCTTGTAAAGTCTCTTGAGACGACATCTGTTGTAAATTGGCGCTATATAACTAAACTTATTTTTGATTCTTGATAAAATATCCAAGGGGTGAATACTTCTACTGGCACTGTATGCCAAGTATCGACTACTGACCAATGTTTCCTAACTTATACAAAGTTATAGTTGTTTAATAAGCTTATCAAACAAGTAATACTCAATTATTTTTTATTCCTTAGCTCAAAATATAGAAGCGTGGCATATAAAACAACTATTATAGCTATATTGCATGAGGACAGATATATGATCAAGCTTTGTTTGGCCATAGAGCGATCTTTCACATAAACAAGACTTTTTGAGTAGTGCTATTTTAGCCCAGCAGTATCCTTCTCATAAAGAACTGACCTGTTCTCCATCTTTTAGCTTGAGGATGCACTCCATGGTGTTGATGGTGATTACAACAGGCTCTGAGCCCAACTTTGTCCAAGGAACGTGGATTCGAAGCTCGTGGATGTGGCCACTCATGAATGTAAATGGCAACTTTAACTCCTGCATAAAAAAAAGATATAGCAAATAAAGATAACTGTTAATAATAGGAGTTAGAAAGATTCAGTCCATTAATAGTTAACTCATTTCCTCTACAACCTTCACAAGTAGTAGTTTCAGCTCAGAAATAATCCAGCCTTTTTTGGGAAAACTATGAAAATTCAGATCCCCTTAAGGTAATATTGTATTTGTGCAGCTCTAAATCTATTTATTCCCTTAAAATATGTATGGTAGAGTTAGTAGCAGCACCTTGTAGTGACGCAAAATGAACAGAAAACTTGTTACATGCAACTGAAGGAAGAAAGTTCACTCCTTACCTGTTCCAGCACATCCAGCTTCAGGTCCAGCTTGCTGAGCACCACATCGCCTCCCCACAGAGAAAGCTGGAGGTCAGATGGCTTCAGGTTCTTTATGTACTTGTTCACATAGCTCATCAAGAGCGGCGTGACGTACGACTCCAACATCTTCTCACTGTTGTGGATGAAAGTTAAATACCAAAAAAATTTCAGGTTTTGATTGTGTTCATTTGTACAACTTTATACCAGTGACTGGGGTGGTTAGGTTTGTATATTGTGCAGAGCTCCAAAGTAGTTTAAGCTCAATATTCCCATCCCACAAATTAAGTTGGCATACAGCATTTTGATTGATGTTCAAAAGTTAAAACCTCCTTTTATGGCTGGGCATTCATCGAATAGCAGTAAGGGTAGTTGCTACGTGTCTTGTATAAGCAGCTCTGTTTGCTCAAAACCAAACTGCATCCATGTGGTTTGGTGAAGCACAACATTTGATCAGCCTCACTGCGATAGTCTTCACAAAACACTTGCATTCCTGTGATTATTATATTATATTCACAATAGTAAAGATGAACACATAAAGATGCAGCATTAACTTAATGCAGACCAGCTGAAAAAGTCCTTTAAAAAAGTTTCATTACATTTGATAACTTAACAGAAAACTTAATTGAAAGCTGACACGTCACGGGCAAAACTGTTCTCATGTTCTCCAAAAAATTTTTGTTCCACTCAATATAAGATTTCTGAGTTGAGTTTGTCCTGGTTTTAAGGTTTTCCAGGGGGCGGCGGGGATCATATCAGTTGGTGAAACTCATTATACAGATTCAGTGGCAGGAAGAGAATAGGAGGACATGTAGCAAATCGCCCAAGGCTGACAATCAAACCGGTGACAGCTGCAGCCATCCGCTTTACCATCGAACCATCTGGCACCTAAGTGGTCCAACGTCCTCTTTTGTAAGGAAAGTCAAGTTTGCATTTAATTAAGATCAAGACTCTAGAGGAAAGGTGGAGAGTGTGAAGTGTCCACATTCAGTGACAGTTATCATGGTACCATGTCATCAGCTGGCTCTGGTCCGCTGGGTTTTTTTAAAGTCCAGAGTCACGCAGCCATCTGACTGGAAATTCTAGTGTACATAAGCTTCCCTTTGCTGATTACTTTTATGGAGATCCTGATCTCATCTTCTATCAGCACCCAACAATGCAGACATACTGGGGGACAATATCACAGTGACAGGCTTTATATACAGCTCTGCAGAGCCGCAGGCAAGGCAGCAGTGCTATATTCTAATAATTACAATGTTCCATTATAACTGGAAATAAGTATGTTAACAACTGAATTAGTGGAGGTGCAGCATAAAACTAAAACATTTATATCTGAGAATGAAATTATATTTTAATTAGATGCAAAGTTAAACAAAACAGTTTACAACACACCTATGTATTTTGTTTAATAGTGGAACTTATGTAATCAAACAAAAAACATAGCAGTAAATGTGATGCACACAAACATGTGGTCGCTCTGCCAAAACCAGCTGTTCTCCACAGCAGAAGTTTTCATTTAAATAGTTGTTTACCAGATTCAGGACTACAGTCGTTCCAGTGTCTCTCTCTTAAGGCAACACACCAGTTCATACATGCCAGTTAATGGAGGGCAGCCCTAGCTAACGATATTGGTCTCGCCTGCGTTTCTTTCTCCGCAATTAAACCTTCAAATATCCGGGATCCAGATACATCAACACTTAATATGCTATCACGCTTTTCTTACAGTGGGCTTAATCACGTGCTGACACGCAGTCATATTATGATTTAGCAGAATAACAACTGCTGTGTTCCTCTGGGCTTTAAAACTTAGGTTTCCTTAACATTTAGCGGCTGAAACTTTTCGCTAATTAAAGTTTCAACGCAGGCGTTTAACCTGCTAGCAAACGTAGCTTCTCCTAAAAGGATGAGTCAGCAGGAGAAGCAATGCCAGTAATGAACAATCTATGTTTGGGAATGATAGAGACGTGAATGGGGTGTTTCATCACTAGTTTGACTTAGTAAGGAGCCGCCTTCGTCGGCTAGCTGAGCTAACCTTACTGTCATTAAGGCAGCTGCGCGTCCTGCTAAAACATGTTCATTTACGGCAAAGAAAAGACGCCCTAACCTAAAAATGCTGAAGATTTAAACGAAAAAGAAACTGCTTACACGATTCCAGCCTGTGTCCAGCGCCTATGTGTTGAATTGGGCGTTTAATGGAGCATGTTTCCCCTAGCAGCTACATCTCAGCGCGGCTACAGCTCTTACGTCACCTGTAAACACCAACGCGGCTTCCGTATAACTATGAGTTGCCTTTGTGGTCGTGGGAAAAGAGCCTTTCCCGACGCAGTCGACGCGCTCAAAACCAAACTGATCCAACAGAAAAATGCCATAAATACCCTAAAAGATTGTCAGTTTCTGCTGTTGTTGGCACAAGCTAATTTTGTGCTGTTTTAAACGTTTATTATATCACAGATTTTATAGCTCGTTAAAAGTGGTCCGTTTTTTCAACAATCATTAAACGTGAATTTCTCTTTATTTAAGTGAGCCTTTCGACCGAAGACTTTATCTCGATTTTTGTATAGCTATATGTGTTTATCACAGTTGTAACAGTGATCTACATGATGCATGTCATATTTAGTGGTTTATTTTTCTTTAAACACACATGACAGACTTTCCTGTGAAGAAGTTAATTAGTAGATTATGAGTTGTTTTACCTGCAAAAAAAAAAAATGTAATAAGTAAGATTTTCAACTTCTTTGATAATAACATGTTCCCTGTGAAATTTGCAAAAGGCACAAGATAACCCCAGATAAATTAAATCCCTTTTTCTTTTGCATGTGTCCATTTGGATTCTGCTTGTGTTGGTTTTCTATTTAGTCAATTTCAAGATATTTTCTATTGTGCGGTATTTCTCCAGCAAACTGTTATTTGGGAGCAATGCACATGTTAAAGGACAACTTTAAAATAGATCAAATCTGTCAGGGGTTGTTTGTCAGTTCATGTTTTTCCAGAAGAAATTTGATCAGGTTGATGACAAAGCCCAACAGTCAATCTTTAGGTATTCTCAGTTTTCCCTCCAGAAGAAATCCTTCAGGCAGAAGTGCAAACTTTATATAGTAGCTACTGTGTTTTCAGAAGTGTGCATTAACAAGTGAAAAAAACTACTTTTGGAAAGTACAATTATTGCTGTGAAACAGTGAATAACATTTATGAAAATAATAGGTTATAAAAATATGTATCTATTTTTCATTTTCACTCTTCATTTGATGCAAATTATGGATATAGAATCGCAATAGATTGCAATGCTGCCATAACTGGAATTTTCGTGAAAGAAAAATAAGAATATTTTTGCAGAATAAATATCATAAATTGCACTGGAGAGTAAAATATGGTTATACATAAAAGTACTAGAGTACAGCAATATGACACTGTTTGGGGAATCTTTATGCAAACATATTCGTTAATAATTAAGCCAGATAAATAATTCCTCTATAGCCTGTTTTTTGTGGTCGCATTTTTGAAAGAGTGGGAAGAATTGTTTAATTTATCTTTATGAAAAAATGAGTGAATCAAATGAAGGATGTGATAAAAATGTCTCAGCATAAACGTTTTTGTCATTTCCCCTGCGTGTTTTACACCCAGCTCCTCTGTCTAGAAAGTGTCAGGAAAATCTGTGTCAGCGGCCTCAGAGTCCTATAAAGCTAGGAGCCAGAGGAGAGGATCCCATTGGCCTGTAGGCCGAGCAGCCGCTCACCTGTCAGTTAGATAAGACTGAGCCAGGACGCGGAGAATGGCTTCACACTGTCACTTTTTGAGTTTTGTTTGTTTTTATTTATTTATTTGTTTGTTTATTTTTATTATAACACAACTAAAAAAATACAAAAGAATTATATTGTGTGTTTCTCAGGCAAAGTAGAATGCGTTCAGGAAAACCCTGTTGTTGTTTTTTTCTCCTTTTTCTTCGAATCAAACTATATTAAAATCTTTGGGGTTTCTAACAAAATTGTATTCAGCAACCCGAAATAGCAACAAATGAGTTGAAGTGTATTCTCTAAGTTTAATCATAATCATCATAAAAGATAGACCTTGGATGAGCCTGCACGACTCAGACAACGAGTCATATCTGCCTCACAAATAAACCGTACAACAAAAGGTGAAAGTTTTACAATGTTTATTACAGTTTTTAAAAACTTGCAAAAAGACATAAGGTAACTATATATATATATATATATATATATATATATATATATATATATATATATATATATATATATATA
>JAVLVB010000286.1:1109496-1154807 GCA_032876305.1 Orestias chungarensis
CCCCCCACTGCTGAAGCTTCCTTTTGTTAAATGCATAAAAAACTCTATTACCTTAAAACGTCTAATTATTTAACTGAACCTAATTAGAAGATAATTTTCTTCTTTTAAATTAGATTGACGTGTCCACATGTCACAGAACCGCTCTTATTTTCATTCCCTTCTGTTTTGCAAGGAACCATTAAGCTTCTGTTAGAGAACCAGTGTGTTTGTGTAAAAAACGCTGCTGCTGGGTTAGCAAGCCAACAATGTAATCAGAGGTTTCTGCTTCAGATAAAGATGTGATACGGCTGTTAATGCGCCTAATATTCCTTATCAGCCTCACGAAGATACTATCAGAGCCTTATGATTCAGACATTAAGGACAACCAGTTGCTCCAATTAAACATGGAATTGCTATTATGAGTCTTCCTTTCTGCTTAAAACCATTCTGTCCTGTTCTGCACGCAGGTTCTCGATTTATATTGAAGTAATTTTAACAACTAGTAACAACAGGAGGGGCAATATTGGTTAAATTGTTCTCACTTTATTATTATTATTATAGTCTTTAATATAGTTTCCTCCAAAATGTCTGAAATAAAACAGGACGAAATCATACGTGTCATGAAAATATTTATTTCTAAAATACAATTTAACATACTTTAAACTTTTTTACTTTTGACAATTTTATTATTTCAAGGTCAAAAATAAAAAATAAAATAAAAAAACAAACTTTTTTTTTTTTTTTTACACAGTCTCGATATTTACAGGTGCAGGGAAAGCCTGCTGTTGTTTGTCATGGCTGCTTTGGATTCTCCATGAGGCGCAAACAAATCCGCTGGATGAAATGCGCAGAAAGGCAGCGCGTCCTGGTCACAAAAGTGTCTTTGATTTAAAAAAACAAAAGCAAAAATAAGTCGATGAACCATCCCGCCGTGTTTTTTCTCGCTCCCACCCACTTTTTTGGGGGGTTATTTTTATTAGTCTGTCCAGGCCTAGTAGTCCTGATCTGGGCTGTGCGTCAAACTGTGCCGTCGCAAGTCACAGTTGCGCCGAAACACCTTTCCGCAGCGGCCACAGCTGTAGGGCTTGATGTCTGTATGGGTGAGAAGGTGAGTTTTCAGGTTACTTCTTTGATTAAAGGTTCTTCCGCATGTGGGGCATTTGTGGGGAGACTCCTGTTTAGATTTAAAGCAAGCAAAGGATTATTCCCTTTAATTGTATCGATCAGATGTATCTTTCAGACATCCAAATGCACTGATATATCTTTAGGTTTGTACGCTTCTGGGTTTATTTCATTCCGTTTTAATCAGACTACTAGTCAAACGCGGCGTTTTTTTTTATTTTAAGACTGACCCACATCCCCCATGCATGCAGCAGACGGCCTAATGATCTCTGAGCATTTTCAGGCCAGGATCGTGCATAAATGTGCAAAAGCTCACCTGCATGTGTAGAGTTTTGTGGACGGCTAGGGTGCGGGACTGACAGAATCCCTTCCCACATTCTTGACATTTGAAAGGTTTTTCCTTGGAGTGGATATATCTGTAAAACAGAGAGGACGCTTTCGAAATCAGTGTCCTGATGGATGTGCGTAAACAATTTATAGAGCAAAACACTTGGAGAGAGACAAATACTAATCTAAAGCAGGCTGATGTGAAAGATGCGACAAATAAAATTATGACCGTGCGTGTTTACAGTGCGTAGGAATTTCTCTACTAAAAGCTGAATCAATTAAACGGAGCGAGTCTCACCTGTGGTCTCTCAGGTGGTCCTGTCTCCTGAACGCCTTGTGACAGATGTCACACGTGTACGGCCGCTCGTCCGTGTGGGTCCTCTCGTGGATCAGCAGGTTGTAGGACTTGGTGAAATGCCTGCCGCAGAACTTGCAAATAAACTCCTTTTTAGTCTTGGACGGAAGTCTGCCGCGGCTGGGCTTCCGGTCCGGGGACAGCTTGCTCAGCTCGGAGATGGCTCCCCCGAGTCCCGACGCCAGCTTGGCCAGGTCCACGGCCTTCGGCGGGTCCTCCTGCGTGGCGGCCAGGGCCAGGTTGGCAAAGTCAAACCTGGGTCTGTCCTTGTGGTGCGCCGGGACGCCGTGCGTAAAGGCGGCCTGCTTGGGGTGGAAGAGCTGCGCGGCCGCGGTGAAGGGCAGCGCCGGGAAGGGAATCCTGGGGTCCACCAGACCCTGGGCGGCCGCCGTGATGGTAGACCTCAGTCCTTGCATGTGGGGGTAGCCGAGGGTCCAGTGGTTCATGTGCATGGTTTGCACTGCGCTGAGCCCGTACAGTCCCTGCAGCTGCTCCGCGGGGAAAGCGTTGACGGCCTGCAGGAAGGAGTAGTTGGTGAGCTGGAGCGCCGGGTGAAGGGGGATTGGAGCGTGCAGAGCTTTGCTCCCCATTTCGGCTCAGACCTCTGCAGAGGAAGCTGGAAACCCCTAATGGAGACAAAAAGCGACAAAAAGGCAAAAAGAAGTTGTTAGTTGACGCCAAGCTCGGGATGGGCAGTTATGTGGCAACAGAAACAACTATATTATGCATTTAAACAAAAAAAAAACGAACTGAAAAATAAAACACAATAGAAAACGCCAGAAAATATGCAAAGAAGTTCCAAAAATTCTCACATATGTGAAAAAAGAAAGGCGCAATTTGTAGTCAGATAAATCTAATACGCCGCGCTGTTTTAATTTGGCAATTTATTTTACCCGCAGCCAAAATTCTGTTCGTTTGTTCTTTGTTGTTTTTTTGGTTTTGTTAGTTTTACATCTATGAGCGCATGCGCCTTTCAATAAGTCTATCAAAGAAACAATCATCGAAAGTGTAAATCAGCCTACACGAAGGAGGTGTGAGACGCATCTCTCTCACATGGCAGCAATTATCTCAGGGAACAGGGAATTCAGAGTTCTGGGTGACGCACTGCCTGTCGAGAGGAATGACTGATGGGAGAAGCTGTAAGTGCTTCACAGATCAGAACAAGTGTTCGGCGTGTAAATCCACCAGAAAGATCAATTCTGCCTTTTTGGTGTTTAAAAAAAATAAGGAAATCAGGAAAGGGAATAAATAAATGAGTTTTTCCTAAACGGAACGTTTGTTTCATTAAACCTGATAGATTTTCTTACACACACACACACACACACACATACACACACATATATATATATATATATACTACAGTTGATTACATTTTGTCTATATTTATATGTGAACCCCTCCCTGTTGACAATGCAACCAACCTCTAGGCATTTATAGGCCAACATTTCACAGAACCATATTTGTCAGCAATAAAGACGACATGGATGTATAATAATGTGTGACAGATGAGGCAAGATGAAGAAACTTGGCCTGCTTACGTTTTTTAATGTTCATTTTTTCTTCACGAAAAAAAATTCATAAATAAGGAATTTTTTTCTGAAAGTACAACTGGAAATCGACCAGCAGATTTAACGCGTTTGTATATTGTTTATCATTTTAAAATCAGGATGTATTAATCTTTAAATAATTTTTTTGGGACTGATCGTATAAAGTCAAATGTTATTACAGCAGGTGAGAATATATGATATATTTTTTGTACGATCTTTACGTGGAGAATGTATCTGTGCACACCTGGGGGAGGCCAGATCTGAAGCTCTGCGCGCCAGCCTGTTGGAGAAGCTGCACAAGATATGATTGAATTCTCTGGACTTTGCTTTCCTCTGTCGCATGCGATGGGGGTGGGGGGTGGAGGGGGTTTAAATCTGATTTTGCACAGGTGCAGCATAAATCACCGTTGAGACACTTGTTGTTCATTGGCCCCTGCTGCAGCTTTCATTCAGCTGGATCTCGTCTCACCTTTGGACTTTTTTTTCTTTTTTTTTTACCCTAATCAATCCTATAGCTTGTTTTTTAAATATCCATCTCCTTCTTACTTTCAGTGTATTTCCTAAAGCCAACAAATCCCTGAACACTGGTCGGAGGTCGGTGATGTCACAAGGTGAGCCAGATGCGTCCTGGTCTATAGGCTGTCACTACAGGCAGATGTCTGCTTGATTTGATTTTTATTATTGAGTAAAACTGACGATTGGTTCTTGATCCATTTGGTAAAACAGTACGTTTTTTTTAAAGGTGATCTAAGATGCCTGCACTCCTGACATGCACCCTGCCAAACACAACCTTACCCCAACAAGTGGAAGCCAAGGCTCCTGCGGTGCGTCAGTAATCCACAGTAACTATGCGGGCGACGAGCTCCAGTAAAACGTTCCCAACATCCAAGTCCATTAAAGTTTCACGCAGCCATGCGAGCCAAACTCTGATGTCTCGGACCGTTTGTGGGGATTTGACAAGTTGTGAAAAAAAAAAAAAAAAAAGTTGTGGAAAGAGGCGCAGCGGGTTTTGGAAGAGAGACAGCAGCAGGAGCAGCAGCATGGGAGTCCCGTCCGAAGCTGTGCTGGAAGTGTGCGGTTCTTCACTTTTTAGGGCTGCGGGACTCTGGAGCGCTCAGCCCGCCCCCGACACGCCTCCACCCCCCTCTCCTCTATCATTAACTCCAATGTTCCCCTCTGTTTATTTGTGTTTGGATAGCAACTAAGGCTCCAGACCATAGCAGAGAAGCGTGTTCAGCTCAACCTGCCTACCTCTGACAACTCTCTGAGCGCACAGCCATGGTTCCATGTTTCTGGACACATGTCCGCTGTGCGCATGGGGGAAATCCTGAAACCCTCAGCGTGTTTTTTCCCCTGTCCCACGCCACGCCATAGAAAACGTGCTTTTTTGGATTCCCAACCAGCTTGCAAGATTTTTAGGTGTTGTTGTTCAAACCATAGAGTTTATTTGCCAAATGGAGGGTATATCAACGATCTGCCTCATTAAATCGTTTTATTTCATTGTGGTAAGGGTGAAAAAAAGCAGTAGATTCTGATGTTTGAGGTCAAAGAAATCTCAACCACTTGATTCTCATCCTCTATATTTTCCTTACGTCGAACTTTTTATTTTATTTGCGTATTTGTCATTTTCCTCACCACCATAGTCCTGTTATTATTTATGATGCAGTTTGTGTATGATGTTAATTATATGAACTGGATAATTTTACCAAAGACTGAGCGAGTGCGTTGTGAAAACACTATACCATTGATATTTGAAATCTTTAACATTTTAATTAGGTAGCCTATTCTGAAGCTTAAATACAAAACTGAATCATGGGTAAACTAACTGAATTAACTTGTTCTTCTGATACCTGAACATTTTTATGTGAACCTACCTAATATGTTGGGTCAGATAATCGGACTCGTTTGTCCATGAAATAAAAACAAGGTTAGGATGTTTATTGTATTGGATCACATATTAATATATCAACCTGTAGGAAAAATAGGCAATTATTGGATTTCATGTTAGAGCAAGAACTGAAGTTTTGTATCTAACTAAAGTTCCTAAAACCTTTTGTAGCAGTTTCTCAAAAAGGAAAAAAAACTGAAAAACTGAAAATTGGAGGAAATACATTAAACTGGTTTATTTCCTATTTTGGCAATATTTATACACAGGTAAACAAAACATATGTTGTTCGTTTTTTTATTTTTAAAGCAATTCATATTTTTAGCTTTTAAACGTAAATGATTTGCTATTAGAAATATTTCTTAAAAAGAACCCAAAGAGAGTTTGTGCCAATAATAAGAAATACATTTCTATATAGTTTACTTCCTTAAATATTTGGAGCCTCTCTAGTTGTTATTAGAAAAAAATGACCTGGTCTTTTATTTAGGTTAAAATGTTGTTCAGTAAAATTGCTTGACTAATTTGTGTCACTCAAATATAGGCTAATTCATGTGTTAATTAATAAGAAAGGGTAACAAAACAAAAATATAGTCAAAGCCAGATTTTATAATTCCAGCCATAATATATATTTAATGAATCCATAATATTGAGTTTTATTTACTGTTATTATTTTAGCCATATGTCAGACAGCTCGAAACGGATCCTTTCCACCCTGTTGATCTACTGTATCCTCATCCTTCCGCGCTCCCAAACGTTTCAAACGTTCATGAACGTGAAAGGCGGACAGGCAGTTCAGCAGCGCCCCTTAGTGGCCAAACGTGGAATCAAAACCATGCATTTCAGCGCTGCAGTTTAACAATGTTGTTGGGTTTTTTGGTGACAGATCACTATTAGTGAATATCTATGACTCCTCGTTTGATTTAAATGCTTTTGTTGACTAAATCTGTTTAAATTATTACTGTTCGGAAAACAAACAGAACAGAGAACATTTGAGATCCCTCGGTTAATTGAGGCCCATCTGATGAGGGAAAAACAGATTTAAATCCACAATGTGAGAAAATAATTGGGTTTAATCTGTCCATGAGGTGTGCGTGCGTGTGTGTGCGCGTGCGTGTGTGTGTGTACCCCATTTTTTGAGTTTTCTTACACCTGCAGAACATTGTCTGCACACATGCTTGTGGTTTCTTGTTGGGTTTCACATCACCAAGGCCTCGATCTTCACTGTCAAAACACCGAACGACTAGAGACAGATTAGAGCACACATAAAAGGCCCAACTCCACATATCCTACTCGCTTCAGAAAAGCATAACAATTGAAATGTTTATTTTTTTTTTGTGCACCGGGAATGAAAAAAATCTGTAGCTGTTGAAAAACTGTAGAGGCTCATAAAGGAGATACACCCACTGATAATTACATTTCCATTAATCAGTGCCGAGTATTCACCCGAGAAAGGAAAAACACCTCTCACCAGATATGCAAAATATTTTCAGCAGAACTCTGACTTCCTGTCGACGCTGAGTTTTCCCTCTTTATATGAACATTTACATTTTAGTGTAAAGAAAATTCTAATTCTGGTTTACATAGAATATTGGTTCTTGTGTTTTTTTCCTTTTCTAAGACACACACACACACACACACACACACACACACACACACACACACACACACACACACACACACACACACACACACACACACACACACACACACACACAATCTAATTTAAGATTTCTCAAAGATGACTAAGTGTACATAACATATCAATTTTAAATATATTACTATTAAAATGTGCAGCATAATGAAAAAGCCGTGGAATTTGATCACACCTGGATAGTTTTAAAGTTCCTGACAGGACTTTTTGGTCCCTGCTTTACATTTTACCTCCATATAAAATTTGCCATGCTGTATCCCTTCCACTTTGGGTAATGCTAGAGCTGGAGAGTTAATGTTTTGCCCTTTGGCCCCAGCCCGAGTCCCTTGCTGCCGCCATCGTTCTCTATGATAATATGACTCCCACAGAGGATCAGAGCTGGAGTTCAGTGCAGCTGCCAAGGCTGTAATGGCCGACACTCCTGTTCAAATAACCCCAAGTGACAGAAGAAAAGTCCAGCAGGAGTCATTCAGGCAAATCTAAATCTAGGAAGTTGGATGAAAATGTTAATCAAACAAAATAGATTTGGAATAATAAATCTATTCCTTTTGATCTACAAACAGACAGGCTTTTGTTGTCAAATGTTTCCTTTTTAAACAAACATGACAAACATTTTTCATGATATGTAATCACTTCTATTGTTACACAAATAGAACTATAGCACATGTTTGTTTTTTAAGCTGTGCTGCAGATTCAATACTGCCCTGACCTCCTCCTGGCAAGCCACTGCTAAATTAGATGTTCGGCATTCTTCTTGAAAAACCTGATTCTAATGTTTAACCTGTATCTCTTTGACTGTCACACATCCTGGTGAACAGGACCACCTCATTTTTCAAACCCTGCTTACCTGCGGGCCCCACTAGATTCCTGGTTAGAAAAGCCGGAGCTGCTGGCCTTCTCCGAAGTCCCTCTGGGCTGTGTCTGTGTTTTTATGTCGCCGTGTTGTTCTGTGTGTTCTGGCAGACAGGATGTCAAGTCCATAGTATACGAGCAGGGGGAGGCAAACCTGTCACTGTTGCCTACCTGATGTGGTTTGAAAGCCCCCACTTCCCCACCTACACTCTCACTCATCCTCTCCGACATGAGCAGCAGCAGCAGTAGCAGCAGCAACTCTATGGATGGCTGTTTTTTATTCAAAGACCCCCGAGTCAAACTTTCCTCCACATCACTCTCCTTTTACTTGAAATTGAGCGTTTCACAAAATGTGGTTGGAGTGGGTGACTCCACTATTATTGTTGTTTTAGCAAGAGTGAAACAGAATTATGCAGTCATATATCTTTCTTTGGAAATTTGCTTCTGGTATAAATGCACCATGAAGAAGATATATGCCCTTGTTATAATTTTTAATAACCATTTAAAGTAATAATAACCCTTAATTTAATTTTATTCGGTAAAACAGCTTTTTTTTTGGCTTTCAAATTTGACAATTATTACAAGCATGTTTCTTCTAACATTTTAAATATGAATTAGATTAAACTTTCAAAGCACAAATAAGAGTAATAAAGCCTTCATAAGAGTTTAGCTTGTAGAAATCTAAAAGTAGAACATTTTGGGGAAAAAAACCAAACTCTTAGGTTCAAGACAAATCTACAATTCTCCAATCTTATTGTCCTAATCTCACATTTTAAATCCAGTTTATGTGAATGAACATGTTTACTGAACTTGACCGTCACAAGGGTCTGCTCACTTTCAAGAGAGCACCATTATCCAGTGACCTAATTCACAATTTCAGGCCCGTCTTCAAAAATATAACAGTTGGAATAAAACAACCCCTTCATGGGGAGATACAACAAACAGCTTTCAGAGAGGACTTCAGCTCTCGGCTGTACAGCAATGCCTCCTATTGGATTAAATTTGAATTACCACTTTCTGCCTTCTCAGTATAACATGTATGAAATAATTATTAGAGCATTTTTCAATATCAAAACTATAGTAATGATGAAAAATTTATATTTAAACATTTTTTTCAGGGAGTAGCTGTTTTATTCCTTCTCTATTTAGCTGTTCATTTTCATTCATTGTGCAATCTTCATAATTTAACCCCCTACCACCCGACTACTGCCCCTACCACACCAATGCCCCCTCCCCCCATTGATGAAAAACTAAACCAGACCAATAAAAGGAACCTCTGAACAGGTAAAGTGGACTTTATAACGGATACACTGCATTCCTCTGGTCTCTTGCAGGATCTTTTCTCCATCTGCCGTCCGGTGCCCACTCTCTTCACTGGTCTCCTGCCACTGTTTAACAGCACTGCTGCGTGACCAAATTCCTTTTACTCCCTGCAACGTTATCCACTCTGGCGGAGAGGCATGGAGAAGAAAACCGCCATGATATTGCGCTCTTTCAGCCAATAAAACCCACCAGTAAACGCTGCTGAGGCCCAGCACCAAATCCCATTTGTCAGCAAATAACTTCCTCCAGTTGTCTGAGCCGGCCGGGTGCTTCTGTGAAGCTCCTTGCTATGAGAAAGACATCCTTGGTTATTTGTTGTCTGGGCTGATGGAGAGCAGAGTGAGTAAAGGGAGAGATTAAAGGAAGACATCTGTTTGTTATCATAAAAGCGTCTCACAAAATGCTTAATCAGATATCTGTTTTTCATCCAATTATTATCTGCTTTAAGTAATAGATTGTTTTGCAAAGAGTAAACACAATGTCAGTCTTTGTTAATCTCAGGTTACTGACCTGGATTAGACACTTGAATAGATTTTTTAAAACGGTTTAGGACTACGCTCATGATGCTCTATGAAGCTTGAATTTTAAGCTGTGAAATGTGAACAACTACTTAAACCAAAAAAGAATAGCAAGCACTAACATCATAGCTGTGTCTCTGCAGGTCCCACATCAAGCACCACAGTACAGTGCCATGCAAAAGTAAATGTACCCCATGAACATTTCTTACGCTCTCGCAACCACAAACTAAACTGTTTTGAAGTTAAATTTGTCCTGACATGCTAACAATAATTTGTGAATTATTTAAAAGCGGAGGAGAAATATAAATGTGGCTCCAATTCAGACTCTTTTAATCCCTGAATAGATAAAAATGATCAGTTTTTGTCCTTTTCCATCTGAGTTGGTGCAACACATAAAACGTACAAAGACTGTGTTGCACTTAGTTGCTAAAACAATACAAAATCAAAAGATTTACAAAAAAAGTTCACAAGGTGGAATGTTTTTTTGCAAAGAGGTGTATTTATTAAATTACAGGAGTGCGTAGTAACGAATTACTGAGTCACATTTATTTAAATAAATCTTTGGAGGCAAATTTACTTCTGTGAGCAGTTTTACGACATCATTCCTTTTACTTTTATTTGCATAAAAATACTATCAAGTATCAAGTACTATCACTACTCTAGCTTCATATACAAATATAAACTGGTTTGATAATTACCCACTGTGAGTAAATTCACTGAAAGAGGAACAAACATATCTTAACAGGAAATTTAAGTTAAATTCTTGTTTTTGGCAAAAGTTTTGTTGTTTTAACATTGTTTCCTGTCGTCGGAGACCAATGCGTCACGTGTGGGTCAAAATCCACAATACACGCTGTAATAAACAGAAATAAATACGTTATTTTTAATGAAGAATATAGGACAGATATATAAATTAGTGGAAACCACACACCCATCCCCTGTAGCACAGCTGTGACTACATATGTACATAAAGGTGGGTAGAGGTGGTTGCAGGAAGACAAGCGCAAGTAAAAAACCAGCAGGGAAGCAGGTTAGGTAAGCAAGTTGTAAGCCTGACTTCCTCCTCTGCAGAGATATAGGCGAAGAGGGTAGTATCAAATCTCCCAGAGCGTGTAATCACAATTTTCTAGGTGTTTGTTTTTTAAGAAAGTAATTGTATTGCATTGCACACAGTTCAGGTAGATGACCATTCCTTGGAAGTTTTTAGGTTGTGTTCACCTGTATTGATTTTTCAACCATGGATTAACCAATGCAATATGAGATTCTGATGCTTTTGAAATTGTTTTAACAGGTAACAGCTTTCTCCTTTAATTTTTAAATACCTAATTCAGGAATTTTGTTCTCAGTTTTTAAGGAACCTGATTTTGATTCAGTTTTCGGTTTGAAAAATACTAAAATCTGTTGGTAAAAAAGAGAATGGCGTCATTTCCTTCTGTGGGAAGTTTACATTTATGTAAACTAAAAATGAAAAAAAAAGCACATTGTTTCAAACTTGATGACAAATAAAACTATAGAAAATATAGATATTGCTGTTATTGTTTGTATCATTCTCTTGGTGGAAATTTATTAAATAAGAAAAATAAAAACTGGAAAAACCAGCATTTATTTTTCATATCTATATTTAAAACCTAACTCAGAGGTATTAGAAGTAAAAGGTCCAAAGAACATTTTGTGGCTCCTGAGTCGTGGATTGCAGTTTGCTGGTCTATCACAGAAAAGCCAAATAAAATAAATGGAAGTATGTGGTTGTAACCTTACAAATATGAAAAAGTTCAAAGGCTATCAGTACTTTTACAAGATATTATACTTCCTGCATGTGTCCATTTCATGATTCTATGCTGCTATTTGGGTCCAAATCACGAAATGCCTATGTGATGATGGCTGCGTTCACTCCTGCTGATCAGCTGCTGCTGCTGGGCTGATGGACAGTATAAATGTTACCAGCACCTGTTTCCTGGCAGCACCAGAGTGCTGTTAATCGGCTGGTGAGAGACGTTAACAAAGTTATTGCTGCACGCTGGAAGGATAAATCAACAGAGCGGTGGACTGTCTCATCCAGCAAGTCAGGGGTGACGTTTTTAAAAGTTCCCTGTGACTTCACCATCAATCTGATGATGGAAAGTCATAAACTGAGCGAGAACTGAGTGATTATAGCATGGAGAGATTTAACAGAGCTTGGGTGGATCTGTTAAAAACAACAACGAACTAATAGATAGAAAGATGAAGGAATGGAAGAATAGGGAGGAGGAATGGACGTGTGAAGAAGCAGATGCTGAGGTGGGGCAGTGAGCAGGGTGCATGTAAGAAATACAAACATGGAAGAAGCTTTTTTTTAAAAAGTTGTTCACACAAAACCACACGTCTGGATTTTGGTGAAATCAGGCCTCCCTGAAAACAAGTGTGTAATGTTGTTGGAAGAGGAAATAATAACACAATGCAGTAATTTTCCTACATCAATGACAACTACAATAACATTCATCCTGTGTGATTTCATATAATTTCTTTATTCCTCTGCCTTTCTCTCTCCTTTTTGACATGCCAGACGAATGTACATTACAGAGGGAGCCAGGAAGTTGCTTTCCACCTCAGCAAACGAGAGCAGATCTCCACACTGTTACACAAAGGACCTTTGGCTGCAAGGGACCTTTGAGACACGGGTACTTCTAAGAGAGCAAAGGCATTTTTAATTAAATTTACCCAAAAGGAGCCACATTTCTGGAGTGTGTTATCACTATTTATACTTCCAAGTCAGACGGCTATTTCATAAAGGAAGTTTTTGTTTTTGTTCGTGTGCCTCGTGTCGGATGTATTTTGTATTTTTTTGCTACTTGTGTAAACAAAAATCATATAGTTCTTAACAGAGTTTTGTGTCATGGATACATTTGTCCCTATTGTGGTTTGCAATAAAAGCTCAGATGATTATACAGTTGCAAATATATTTAATGTATATGATCACACAGACAGAACAGCATCGTTATATCGCCCCATAATTATGCTGACTCACATACACATTAAGTAAATGTTAATGAACACAGGTGCAGACTTTCAGGGGTTTCAGGAGTCTCTCATTACTCATAATCACTTCCCTTCCAGTCCACTAAATAACTGCTTTTACTGATACATTTATAAGAACCATGTTTGCAACTTGTGGCCAAAAAGATTTACCACTACAAGCTTCTGCATCCACTCAGTCTCACAGCCAACACAGTCAAAAAGGAAACTCACAGACAGGAAATATTGTTTCTACGTACTTTTTTTAAATGTACTTTTGCATTTTAATGGGTTTTTTCTTTAAAGCTGTTTACGACATACAGGTGAGAGTGGAGATATTGGTCAGGAGGGGATTGGGGTTGGGGAAGTGCGCTCCTGCCCCACTGTGGATGTTGGTATATTGCACAACTCCACGAAACTGGTCCCGGGGAGGTCCCAGTGAACTGTTTTATACCAACAGTGGTGCCTTGTCATAAAAAGCCAAGGGGAAGCCGAGTCACAGCTCGAGTATTCGTTTGAAGCCGGTGGAAAAAGTCCTTCTGTGGCCTGAGCGTTCTTAGCTGCTGTGTCTGAAGGGAGCGTGAATGTGCAGAAAAACAGGCAACCGTCTCTTTATATAGACCTCAGACTGGTGCCCGGGTTCTGGTAAAATAACTCCTAATACCACAGAGAACCACATTCTCCTCTTACGTTTTTGGATGGAAACAGTTTCTTGTCGCTGGTGCTTCATGCTTTAATTGGACGTTAAGGGGCTTGCAGAGAGAGCTGTGATGTAGTGTTAAAACCGCCCGCAAATCACATATTTCTCACGTCTGCAAAGGTTCAAACTGTGGCCTCAGTGTTTCTCCACTCTAGCAAGCCTGTCGTTGCCGCATTTGATATTTCAGACAGCACTGTCCTGAATTAGACAGGTGAGGAAAACCCTTCAGCCATAATTGTGTTTCTGCAGACATAACTTTTCCTAAAAGCTTTTCATTTTACCTGTCACTGTGAGACAAAGAGTGACTCTGCTTGTCCAGCGCGGCTGTCAGAGTGATGGATAGTGGAAGTGTGTTCCAGGATTATGTTTTATAAATGTTAAAGGGCCCTGGGGTTGGTCTGTGAAGCACATAATCTCAGCTATAGCTCTGGGTTGGATGAACCAAGACTTTATTATTAAACACCTACAACAGTGCCTAGAGCTGGTGTAGGACTCTGACTATCCAATTTAACACTCTGAGTGCTCACATCACACGTCCTTGCCATTTAGGCATGAAATTAAAGTGCCTCCAAAGACTTCATTCATTCAAAAAGAAAATACATTACTGCACTAAAATTCATTAGAACTGACAGTCTTTGAGTCTACTTTAAATTTCCTTGAGTGTTTTTTTGTTGTCTGGTTTAAGCTCAGAGCTTCTTTTTAGCTTTGATAAGATAATTGTAAAACAAAAGAGTAATATGTTTGGCAATACGTCTCAGGTTTGATAGCACAAGTGAGAACTGGCTATAAATGAAGTGGTATTGATTTCACATGTGGACTTATACTACCAAGCCTTAAGAAGCTGAAGAGGAAGGGAAATGTAGACCCGGGGATGTTCGTAGAGGCCTCGCCTAAACCTCTAGGGACCCAGAACCTAGTTCCACAGCTCTGGGAACCGTTAAAACTACCATATAAAATTCCATATTAACAATTATTCTAACTTTTTAGATTTATAAATCTTTGTTAAGGTTCACTGTGGATGTATTAATGGATAAAACATGGAAAATGATTGCTGCTCCCCTGGTATTAGTGCACCTATGAAATAACTCCTAACATTTTATTTTATTTTATAGAATCTGGCATGTTACATACATAGTAACGTGCACATATTAAGTTTCACAGAAAATAGGGCAGGATTATATTCCATTCCAATACTAGGATGTAGGTGTTCATAACTTAACCAGTGTCATCAGTTATCAGAACTGTTTGCATGTCTATTCCATGTGACCCTTGCATTCCTTCTATCTGTTTATACAAACATAATATAACAGTTTACTAATGATTGTTGACGGAAAAATAACTACTATGTGTATACTAAAGAGAAACATAGCGTGGCCATGTGGAACTCTGAATTGTTATCAGAGAGGCAATGTGATGCACAACAGATTTTACTTTCACAAGAGGAGCATTAGGGCGTGTACTGCTGTTTTGTTTGTTATATGTGTATAAGACTGTGCATTAAAATACTGTAGCTAAAGTTTCTGGAAGAGGAGCCGTCACCAGGTACTGATCAATCAATGACAAGTGGATTTTGGTATAAACAGGGCAAAAAAAGGAGAATTAAGGAGAATGTACTATACTATCAAATTTGGACGTCATTTGTGCACATCTTAGTATCAATAATGACTTACATCAGATTAATTGTCACTGTAAGCAATAAATTAAATGTGCAATCTGAATGGTCATAAAAACATTAATTGTTTATTAATTGAGATGTAGCTATTAATGACTTAATCACAGAAAGAGCTGCAATCCAATGGCGAAAAAATAATTGAATTTAAAAAAGCAAAAGGATACTATCTAGACAAGGTTTCACTCTACAGAAAATAAGAGATATTATGACTTTTCCGTCGATCTTTGTAATTATCTATACCATCTGATTACCAAAGAAAAACAGAAAAGAGGTTGTTTGACTTACACCTATGGGTAAGAAATTCCAATCTTAATTCGATAACTACTAATTTGTGAGATCATTTATGGAAGGTTCAAAAGGTTGAGGTTAATTTAATGATGTAATTTTTAATGTTTCTGTAATGATGACATTATTGACCATATTCTGTGCTCATATGTCATTCTGTGGTTCTGCAGAAGGAAAGGAAACCTGCCTTTTCGGCATTTAGTAGAAGAACTCCCTTTTCTGAAATGGAAAGCTGGAAATGTTTACCATGATCCACATAACTAATTTGTGTTTTTTGTTTGGCTGGTTTGTATTGGGGACTTCTAGTTGAGAGCGAGGGTGTGGTAGAGACAGTCAACAGATGCTGTCAAAATGACCACAGGGAGGAAGTAGAAATAATTGTTCCTCGTTAGAGCACTGACTGCTGACCAGTTGCCCCAGTAACAAGCATAAACTGGTGTCATGTCAATGTCGGAACCCGCAGAAATCAGCAGATTGTCATTGGGTAGATTTCTGCAGTCAAAAGTACTCACTTGTTAACTCGTACTGAGTGAATATGGTTTTGGCAAGCTTTGGGGCCACACAATAATACAGATAATCCAAAAGAGGACATACTGCAAGAAGGTTTGTCATAGTTACAATTGTTTCAGTAAATCTTATATTGTAATTATTTTAAATAAAGTAAATTCTTCTTATATAACGGTTTCAGAATCTACATCCAAGTTGGCTTTTACTTACAAAACAATGAGCTAAACTACTTCCAAAGAGGATGCATTTCTTCCCGTTGGTGGACTTACTCATTATCCAGACTTTGCCCAGGCTTACTGTTCATCTGAGCAATATAAAGAGTAGGAGAAACAATCAAATCATTTAATGAAAAACAACCATACAAATCGACTAACTCTTTTTTTCCGTCCCAAAATGTGTAACCAGATATTTACTGTAATGAAAACTTTATAATCAAATGTTGTAACTCGAATCTACAGTTAGCCTCAGATTATCTGAATGGTATCTGCAAGATTGGAAAAAACCTTGACATGATCTGATGATAAAGCCAAGAATTCAAATAAAAGTAAAATTATATTTATCTTTTATCTTTAAGTCCTTGTTCCATCTGTTTTACAGGGTTTTTAGATTTACAGGTTTTTCAATTACACTAAACACTCTGAAAAAGACTAGTTAGAAAAAGTACTACAAGGACATCAAAGTCAACGTTATTACATAAAAAATGATGACCCCCACAAAAAAGAAAGAGCAGCAAAGCAGTAGCATGGAAACAAAACAAATCTACATTCTACCAATGGGACTTAAAAGTGCTTGGTAGGAAACATGGTTTGCCTGTACTTCCTTGAATTGTGAATGACCACAACAATACAATGCGTCATAAGAATACTTCATCTTATCAAGCTGTTATATTTACATGACATAAAAGAAATGAATGGAAGAAGCTGAAAGCATTAGTCAGTTAGAGTTTTAGCTATAAAGTATTTGAGTGCACTAAAGCAATGTGCATGGTGAAATAATCTTTCTAGGAGCCTATAAGTCACATTTAATAAACTCTTTAAGTCTATCTATACTAGACTATTTCCTTACTACAAAAGTCACTGAATAGCACAGATAAATTGAACATCTTTTAGCACGTTCCCTTCAGAATACTACTTTCATATCAATGCATTTTATTTGATCCCTCTCTTAGACTTTGTGTTCGTCCCTCTTTGATTGTCTTAGAAGAAATTGAATGGGGCGGCTGTGAAAACCCCAGTTTTTTCTGGCAGCAAAAAAAAAAACAAAATCCTAATAGGATATCAAATTTATAATTTTCTTCCTATCTGATTCAAGCATGCTCAACTTTTCTTAAATTTGTATAGGATGTCATGTTATACAGTTTCCATTTTTTTGGTTCTTTCATCCTGTCCGACTGAGCATACATCTGCTAAAATCTTTGAAGGTTTCCTTTCTGACTGAATTAACAAGACGGTGCAAGCGTGTCCATTGGGTTAATTTCATTGGGCTGTGAAGCCAATGTGAGCTGTGTTCCTGACCCTGATCAGGAGTCAGACAGCAGCATGGTGGTCATCAGGGGCTACATTGGGCCCCTCTGGATGGACATGCAGGGAACTGTAAACCTTGAAGACCAGGAGCCCAAGTTCCTTGTGTTTACCTCGCTACTTTTACAAGTGATGTCACCACGTTGTAAAAAGATACAGTTCTCTGTGGCGCAGTCCTTTTGTTACTATTTAAGAGAATAAACACCAGCTAAGTGTATGGAGAAAGATAGAAGGGGAGGACTCTCTGGCTGGAAAGGAGGGAAGCAGGATTCTGTGTTGTGTGGAGTCCAAGAAGTTGAAAGAGGCTGTTGGGATCTGTAACTGTCCAGGTGCTGCAGGCTCAGGCCTAGCCTTACTGGTGAAGAGGGATATCCTGCCTATAAATATTCCAGCATCTAGTCTCTTTCTGTGAACAAAACTTTAACAGTGACAAAACACCATCTCTTATAGATCCCCTTTGAGCTATCATTTTGAATCATACTGTGTGTTGTCTTTCCTAGGATGGGGAATCAACATTCTGCTTCAGACATTTAGAAATCATCACTTTTCATTTCAGGCCCTTTGGATTGCCATAAATATCCCCCTTTCACTTATACACCAGCTGTTTTTCCTTGTCTTTGTGATTCTCACTCGCACCACAACTCTCAGTGTTATTGCATCAGAAACTCTTTTAACATAAGTCAGGGCACCAATGCATGGTGTAAGTGTAGCCATATGGGAAAAGCCAATGAAAATAATTGTGTGTTTTATGTGAGAGTTGTTGGCTCAAACAGCTGGGTGGCTCCTGGTGCTATGTTAACCTGTAATTCTATGGATTCAAGGTCTACAATTGGTGTGTTCGAGCAAAGTACCTCTAGCCAAGCTGCAAAAATCACAAACAAATTTTTTTTGGGACATTCAGATATTTCAGAGAGTTTTCTTACAAGCAACTTAGATTTGTAGATTTTCTTTTGTTCTGAGTAAAAATGGTGCTTATGGCCTCATTCTGAAATACTGGAGGCACCTCTTTGAACTGATAGCTGATAAAGAATGTCATGTATACCTCCATACTGGGTCACTGGAATAATGTACATTTTGATGAGATGTCCGCTGTCTTGCTCCATCTCCAGGTTCAACTGTATTGGTATGGCTCCTTGGATTGGGCTTTTATGAGCTTTTCCCGGGCCTCAAAGAACTTGGCCTGGCCCGGTTCTCTCCAGCACTTTCCCACTAATGAAGTGCACATTCTGCCGGAGTGCTATGCTGAGCCCAGTTCCTTGGCCATCCCTTAATGGGAATTTCCCTTTCTTCCATGCATCCCTCCATGTGTCGCTCCCTGCCACTGCCACTCTGGTGTGTGTGTGACTCATGTCCTCAGCTGCCAGCCATCAGCCGGGGCTGATGCTGGATTCATAAACCTTCTCACACTTGTTTGCCACTGTTGGACTGGTTGGCTTGCTCTATGGGTTACTGGCTGTCTGATCTGTTAAAGGGCTGAGTTATTGGATGCCTGGGTGGCTCAGAGTAGGGTAAAAGGTTTAAATGCTGGAAACTGAGTGACACCCTAGGAGCTCACTGTGAGAGAAAATACTTGTTCATATATTTAAATTCAGATATGTTAAAGTAAAGATTAAAGAACACTTTTGAAAGGTCTACTTTTCAATACCTTGGGGTTTAAGCTACACAGACATCATGAATATATCTCTGCAGTGCGTTTCAGTTTCAATTAATTGAGTCACAAGCCAGTTAACAAAACCAATCTCAGTAGAAATTCCCCTGTTCTGAAAAGGCCTTACAGGTTAGTTAGATGACATTTGTTTGCAAAAAGCATTACAAAGACCAAGGAATGCAGAAAACAGTTCAGGGTTGGGCTATGAGAAAGTATCCCAAGCTTTGGACATATCACAGGGATTGTTTTTAAGCCAACCAAAGTCCCAATTGCAGTACAACATCAAAAAGGTGCTCTAGTTAGATGATTAGATGACTACCATTACACCGTTCTAATTAGAGTTCAATAAAAGATAGAAAGTGCCAAATGCAGGGCAATTCTGGATGAAAACTTGCAAAGAAGTGCAGTACACTTGAGGCTGGGATGTAGCTATGCCTTCAGTGCTGTAAACATACAGTCACAGCAAATAGATTTGTAGACTTATTTGTTAAAAACACCTTAAGACTTGGAAGTAGCAAAAGGCGACTCTTCAAAACCTGTTGGGACTATATAAAAGTTATGTGTACAAATATTCACTGGGAAAACATTTGAAAAGCACTGTAGATATACATTTTGAGGAATAAAACTAACTCTGATTTATGAAGTGTTCAATGTAACTGCTTCCATATATTTTAGAGGTTCTAAAATAAATACAGATAGCCAGCATTAACACCTGCTGTTCCATAACTGCAAAACTAATTAATTTGCACCAAATGTTTTGTATTCCAAAAGGAGTGTCTTAATAACTGGAAAAATAATTCAGTGTGTATTATTGCTGCACAGCTCAGTGAGGAGGACATAGTATATATCTTCAGACCAACCTTGAAGGGCCTGTACTATCTGCATTTTATGAGAAAAATCCACTGGGAGATGAAAGCTGGAAATATACCCTGTGACAGGGAAGGTCATGCGAAACTGGCTGTCGCTGGGCTGGCTGAACATTTGACGGCGCGCTTTGATTCCATTGAGGTCCACTCTGTAAAAGTTAACATAATAAAAGTAAATCTCCCTTAGAGTATGGCACAGGACAATCATTCCCGTATAGTCCTGTTACTAACCCCTTTGTATTTGAAAACAAAGTCACAGAATTTGGCATTGTTCAGTTCCTCAGTCTAAATTATATTTTTATGCAGACAGCTATCTACCAAAAGTCCCTAGATCTGCCAGAAAGAAAACATGCTCAAGACAAAAGACAAGAGTCGATTTTGCTCAAGCTGTGCAGCAAGTGGATATATTTCCAACAGAAGTTTGTGGTTTGGCACTTGCTGCTTAGTAAAGAGATTTTCCTTTTCCCACACTGGCGTATCTTCTGTGCACACATCTTTTTCCTCATGTCTCTTCACAGTGAAAAGCCAATGTTCCACTGAGGGAGGGTCAGAGAGCTACTCTTAGTTCCCTGAGGATGGTTATTCCACAGAGAACTTTGTAGGCGGCATTCAGTCTTCTCAGCAAAAACTATAGATGTACAGTAATGTTTTTATTTGTCCATAACATCCAAAACACACAAAGACACAGACATAGATGTCAGGAAAGTGTGCTGCAGTGCCATTGAAAGTAAACTCAGAGCATGGGCTTTAGGTCATCAGCAAAATCTTGGTAGGCCAGCTCTGGCAGGCCTCTTCCTTGCCGAAGTACCCTTGATCAAGATACTGAAACTAGCTCATAAATCACTGCCCTGAGACTGATCGTCACCTTTGACCTGTCCATGGGGTAAGCCAAAAGATAAGAGAATGTTTTTGGACCATAGCGAGTAGTGCAATATATGTGTATGAAAACCCGTAGATACAAAAATGAAAGCTCTTGGTTTCATTACATGGGCTAGAATCCAGCTGCAACCTGGCTAATCGTGCTGCTCCTGCTCCTGACTGGGTGGTCTCTGGTCCAAAAAGCACAAGCACTCCATTACTTACCTGGCTGCATTGTTTTACTTTTTGGACACTTAGCCCATTTTGCTAAGCACTTGATGATTTAAAGACATCCATAAAACCTGCTCGACTGTGACCCTTAACAACCTCGGTTGCCTCGAAATGAGTTGGATCGAGATGCTGGGAGTATTTGGAGCTATATAGAGGTGTTAAGAATCCCGGGAAAAAGAAATTGGGAGAGAGGTAGAGAGCAGTTGATTTTTTCAGTTTATGGCTAGGTTGCGACATAGGAAAGTCAGTCTGAATTGGGAACACATTTCATAATGTCATCCTTGTCCTGGTCAAGGCCCTGTTGGCATATCAAAACCTCTTTTTTCATTCTCAAACCCAGGAAGTCTGGTTTGATAATGTTCCCTGTCACTGGTGAAATGTCATGACGTTTTTCAGTCCAAAACACCTTCAAAAGTCTTTCAAAAGGCCTTTGACAATAATATTTAGTAAACTCAACTACAGATAAATGAAGGAATTTCCCAATGCTGAGAGCAAAATTGGGTTTGTCTTTCAGCTTTTTTGTCAGAGCTACACAGAGAAGTGAAAGCCCAGAAAATTTCATTTTTTTTGTAAAGAAAGTTCATATGATCTCTGCTGAGAGCTATCAAGCGGTAGGTTGGAGAATGCATTTATCTCTAACTTAACCCACCGCATAGCCCTATAAAACCTGCGGTAGGACATAAAACAGG
The DNA here is from genome assembly GCA_032876305.1 of Orestias chungarensis. NCBI lineage: Eukaryota > Metazoa > Chordata > Actinopteri > Cyprinodontiformes > Cyprinodontidae > Orestias > Orestias chungarensis. The sequence goes on from JAVLVB010000286.1 coordinate 1,131,023, forward strand.
TTTTATGTTGTCAGCACTGGACCTTCAAAAGAATATGAGATTTTTTGTGGAATTAATGAAGGTCTGTGTCCAAATTTTGATGTGATAAAAAGTCTGTCAGGATATGACCTACAACGTATAAAGGCTTTGTTATTGCTAAAGAATGCATCAGAAAGCATGAGACTTCCCAATCCCAACAGCTTGCCAGCTTGGAAAAAAATGCCCACATGAATAAGCTGAAGCGATAAACAGGTACAGGTGATAAGTTTAAATGTGGCTCCTCTTCATGTGGTCAGGGTGGCTGTTCTTGAAGCCCACTGTTCTTTTGCATCCCTTCTGCAATCACAGAAACCCTCTCAGCATGAGCACTTTTATTAGATCACATAAAGTAAATAGTCACAGTGAGTGTTTTTTGTTAAGTGCAATTTGCTGCTCCGCTCCTTTCCAGGCTGCATCTTGTGTTCGGCCTGTTGTAAGTTAATTTACCAGATCAACTGAAAAAATAGAGAAATCTAATGGAAAACACTGTCCTGGCATCCAAACTGCATTCCCGTGGTCGACTGAAGAATGGAAGTTCTTTAATGTGGTGATTGCATGGTTTTAGCAAGGAAGTTAGTTTCCGTAAAAGGAACTCACTTTTCCGCTGTGCTTTCCCCTCTGATTTTATACCTATTTCCTTTCTTTTGATGCTTACATTATCAGCTGCATGTTTTTAAGGGACTTCTACAAAAGTCATAATTTGAAAAATATTAACTTTTCATCAACTAAACATCTTTATGTCCAAATAGAGACTTTTATTTTCTGTACATCCATCTGTACACATATATATTTGGCTACCTTTTTAAAGTACCACAGAGGTGCCAGACCTTTTATTAAATCCAGCTACCTTTCATGATTAGAGGAGACGGAATTTTGGTATTCTGGGCAAAAGTAAGCAGTGCTGGAGAAACCAGTGTATGGTACCAGAGAGAGGTGCACCCCCGACCTTAGTTTTCTTTCACTGTTAGGTACAGCTGGTTCGTGACTGGGTTTCACACAACAACTGATGTCCTTCCCATGTATTTCCACCCCTGGGGAATTTCTAGCATCCTTCTTTCCATTATGCACTGAATTTTTCCTCACCTTTTTCCCTGTGTAAGAATTTTCACTTGGATGATTTTAAAGCACACCAGAGAGCTATGATGGTCATGGTTTTAGCTGATGGTTTTCTGTAAACCCAAAATTTTGGAAGAGTTTTGCACCTCTAATAACAGGGCTAAGACATGCCGCAGTCAGTCAAATAAGAATTTAGGTTATACAAAATCATAAAGGACAAGTACAGTACCTTGCAAAAGTTCTCATATACCTCAAAACTCTGTGCATTTTGTTAAAATACTACCACAAACAGGACGTCAGACAGTGCAGTGCATAATTGTGAAATAAAAGGAACATGAGAGATAATTCTAAAATCTTTTATTGCTAAAACTTGTCGCCCTACATATCTATGTAGCCCATTCCACTTCTTAGATAAAATCTAACTAGCTTTTAAAGTGAACTACGTATTAGGCTACAAAGAGAACTGTTTCATTGATGTAAATGGAAAGTGTATAGCACAACTCCAAACCATCTATGACAATCATGTCCAACTAAAACAACAGATTGGGAAAACAGAACATTGATCAGAGAAGAAGCCCAGAGGCCTTTGCTAACTCCTATGGAGGACTAATCATTCTGATTAGACAACTTGCACTCCATAAATCTGAAAGAGAGGCATGAATAAAGCCAGTGTTAAAAGTAAGTCTTAAGCCCCCATCCAGGTCCAATTCTGCACAACATTTGGAAAACAATAAAATGTTAAAATAGCTCTGTGTTACATAAAGAGATTTAACAAGGGTTTGAGGGGGGTGAATACTTTTACAAAAAAGAATCTTTGAGTGCAATAATAACAAAGCCCTTCCATGATTCTCATAAAAAAAATTCACAAACTGCTTTGGGATCTACAGTAAGCCTAAACAGAAGTGTCTTTCTCACTGTAACAAGTAGCTCTAATAATCATAAAACTGCCACTCTGAAGTATCCTGATGGATCTGCTGAATGTCGGAGGTGTTCAGTGCAATGAAATGAAATAAATCCAGTTATATTTTCTTTTCCTGGTATTAAGATACACACATTTCCGTTCACAGGGAATCAAACACCTCAGCACACACAAGCAAGCAATACGTTTCACAAACTTCATCACCCGCACTCCAATTGATGTGGACATTGAGAGTAGTCCCCCATGTTTTTTCTGGAGTGCATCGAACGCTTGCGGTGGAAGCTCTACATGTTGGTTATTGTTATTTGAGAGTACGCGCTGGAATATTGGGCGTATCGATTACTTTTCACCGCAGGGTCTCTTGGCTGGGCCAGCAAAGCTTCTTGCTGCATGCTGCCAGTAGGCCCATTTCTGCTACACTTATTTTTAATACACGTCTTACGTGGGTTTGCTCTCTCAAGGTTTCAGAGGGGAGGGAATAGCTGAGTGAATGTAAATAAGTTCGAATTTGCTCTCAGGCAGCGCATCCAGTTGTTGCTTCCATGCTTAGCTGTAAATCTGCAGAGTTGATGCAGGGTGGACATTTGCTTATCAAAAAAAATTGTGTGACATGGAACCTGTAAATAATCAAACTCAGAGTGTCTCTGGAAAGTCCATATTTAACTGCCCTCAACCCTCAACTGTTTTTTAGCAATACAATAAGAATAAAAATTGTGTTGCCACTGCTCCAAGCGTGCAGTATGTACTGTCCCATTAATGCAGAACTTTGGCCATCTCTCTGTTGGCCCTGGATTCTGGGTTCTCTTTGCATCCTAGCCATCAGAAACTAAATATAGCAGATTTGTTGCTCCTTCAGAACTCTTTCGACCTGCCAAAGTACACAGTCCCTGTTTTCTTAACCTTACACTGTGATCTGTATATTTGGAGTGGAAATGCAGAGAAAGGCGAGGCAGCCCTCCTCAACATTGCTGGCTTGAAAGGGAAGTAATGACACTGTCTGCTTGTGTTTTAGAAAGCTGTGAAACCGCACCAAGAACCTTACAATAAATGCTTTACTGTAATTAGATACTATTAATCATAGCCATGTTGATATCGTTTGCTCTGGGAATGCATAGCTCTTGTCCTAAGCTTCACTCACATTATGCTGGCTCCTTAATTCCCCTGTTTTGTCTCCACTGTGATGGAAGCTTCTGACTTTGCTCAAATGAAAAAGTAATTTAGGAAAAATATTTTGTTTTACAAATATAATACATTGGAGATGTAAAGTTCATTTAACTCACTACTTAGGTTTATTTGTTCTTTACACCTTTCAGAGTAAGGAAGGAATATTTTCTTCTTCATCTCAGAAATCTCATTGACAATGTCAATCCATCCATCCATCCATCCATCCATCCATCCTTCCATCCATCCATCCATCCATCCATCCATCCATCTGCCTATCTGTCTATCCATCCATCCATCCATCCATTGGCCAAATGGAAAAACTAAGATAACTGACATTAAAACACACCCAGGCATGGTCACCGGGCAGACGTCAAGTGATAATGAGAATCACTTTCCAAGATGAAACATCCAAGTTCTGACAATTTATCAGGAAGATGACCCCAATAGATAAAGCACTCATTCAGTTTCTGTCAGGTAGAGGAATCTGTCTGCAGGTTGTCCGCTGGGGGTCGCCAGAGCGCCAGGCTGGAGCGTCATACCTCACCTGTGCGGAAGCACAGGTGAGGTATGACGCTGATTGGAGTTCCATTATGACGCTGATTGGAGTTCCATCTCCAATCAGCGATGCCAGTATAAGAGGAGCAGTGGACCTACAACACATCGCCTGAGTATTTGTTACAATCGGTAACGTAGTCCCTCAGAGCCAGTTTCATCGTGATCTCCGCGTTGATTAATTTTCTTTAGTATTTCTAGTTGTTTCCTCGTTGTCTGCTCAACCCATTCACTCTCTGTCTCCAGATTGCTGCCAACCTTCTCCGAGCTCACTGTCTTCCCGTTGCCACCGGTTCAGTCACCATCTGGGTCCAACTCCTCCTGCCATCAGCTCGATCTGCCCATTCCAGCCCCGGACTGCATTCCATCCAACACCCCCTGGACAACCTGCCCTCTGGATCCGAACATCACCATCCATTCTCATCTCCCTGGCTTGACATTATCTCCTGCTCCACAAGTAAGCAACAAACCCACAATAACAATCATCCTTCTTGGACCACCACTCACCTTCTCTGTCACCTAAAGAACCGTCCTGTCATCCGTGGCCTCAGAACCTCCCTTGTTGTTCCCTGCCGCTCCAGTTCCCGGACCACACCCACCTGTACTCAAACTATTTAACTGATCTCCTGAGAGCACTCTGTTTATGTGGGTCAGATTGCTAAAAAACATGATGGTGTCTCAGACAATGAAACCTGATGGATGAAAAATATCAGCAAAAAATGAACCCAAGAACCTGGAGAAATACCAAGGGCAAAGGAACAAAAGAAGGAGACTTAAGGTAGAAAACACAGGGACTCTGAGAACACATAGGATCTCTGGTGGAGATACAATAGTCTAGTGGGGAAGGAATGGATGAAAATGAGTGGAACAAGGAGGTGACATGATTACAGAAATTATTTTCAGCTGTGTCTGATGAGGAGGTGGACAGACAGAGAGAGAGAGAGAGAGAGAGAGAAAGAGAGATTGAAAGAGAGAGGAGGAAACAACAGGAGGGAGGTGCAGACAAAGAAAGGAAAAATGAAAAATACTAACACAAATTTTTTTATAATAATAATAACAGAACTAAGCTAAACACAGAAAAAAACCACTTAAGATAAAAACTAATAGAACAACACAATTAACAAAGAAACCAAGAATTAATCACAACAAGGACTAAATTAATAACTAAAGCAATGCAAACAATGGCAAAACATGTGTCATGATAGGTTAAGCCTAAAGTCTGTAATTGACCATTTCTATTTTAAATTGACTCCAACATCAAATATTTCAAAAACATAATATTGGTTTTGGCAAATACTATAAAATGAGCCTTTAAATCAATATCAAGTCTGCAGTGGGTGATAAACAAAACGATTACTTTAACAGAAAATGGAGTTAGGAGGCAGTTACCCCTAAATACAATCTTCTTGTGTTGGACATTTACTAAGAATGGAACATGTGAAGCATATCAGTTCAGAGTAACTACATGACAAGTAAAGCAACATTAGAATTAGTACAACAAAACTTGCATAACCCCTTTTCAAGAGTTTGTGATTTAATCACTTTTGTCGAAATTAACAACTCTGAGCATCACATGATTATCTGGAAAGCAACCAAATAACTTTCAATAGTTGGTGTTGCGTGTTTTCTTTCTCTTACCTTTTACCCTCAGCAGGGTGTGATGACCAGTGATTGGATGAAGCTGTCTCATCATTTGGTTGGATGGTTATTGCACATTCAATGGTAACTATTCTAACTTTTATTTCTGTCCCAAACATCTCTCCTAAGCTTACCGCACAGTCCTTTGTCTTCTTTGAAGTCCAGTTCCTTTGTTCCCCCTTGTTCGATCCCTTGGGTGTTCCAGCCTTGCCTCCCTTGTTCAGAATCTTCTTAGTGGATTTTAAGTTCCTGACCGAAACCACCCCACTTACATGAATCGTTGGCACATCAATTACCTGCCTGTCCACCCTCAAACCACCTCACACTCTGACCTGAAGAAACAAGGATCAGAGCAATAAAAAAAAATCCTCTCAGCTAGTATTAGCCCAAGTGGGTACGGTTACCTTCCTCTCTCATCTGCTTCTAGAAAACGAGTAAGACCAATCCATTAGTGGGTATCCTAGAAGCCTTTACATCCAATAACCACTTAATTTTCTCATCAGAGAAACTAGGTTTTGTAGTAATGGGGGATATAGTTTCAGTCCAGATGTCATTACTCTGATACCTGGTTAGGTAGAAGGCTTGCGTGTGTCAGATTTGAACCAGAGTTAAACAAATCTGGCATGTTCAGCGAGAGATAAACAGGTAGAAACTGTTTTTGCTTGCACTTGAGCCCATCTACATGAGGCAAGAAGCAAGGATGCTTGTCAGTTCATTGCAGGGTAACATAGAGGTAGACAACCCTGCAAGGCAACAATGCAACCAACTGCACTACTTGCAGCTGTCAAGTGTGCAACTGTGATCAAAATTAAATTGTGAATGTAAAGGTCCCCTGTAAAAGTTGTCAAGTTTGCATGTAATTGAGATCTTGTATGTTTTTATTTATTTATTTGCTTTCTGTGTGACCAATGTGCAACCACAAATTAGGGCCAGAACTGTGTTAGCTTAGCTGGATGAGGTGCTACTTGAAACAAGTTTTGCGAATGACAGCAAACTACAAGCATCAAATTTGTGTGGTGCTCTCTTTTTTTTCTAATGGTTCTCACGCATTACTAAGCCGTAAATTGGACTTATCAAAATAAAGATCTGACAAAAATGCAGCTTGACATCACATACCATACAAATAATAGACCTCTAATTGCAATAGATTATTCCATAGTTGCAATAATCTGGAGAAGATGTCAAAAATCTCTCTGGCTCTCTATGCTGTCCATATGTCATAGAGGGATGTGGAGGGGATGGTTTTCATTCTGGCCAGCTGATTTCAATGATTACTGTCTCTTTTCTGTTCCTCTCTAATCAGGAAAATCCACTGATAAAGTCCATGCTCGGGCAAAAACTCCACATGACAACCTCTCTGGCACACCCTCGCCTTCTGTTCTTGGTTAAGTAAACACATACTGTTTCAGTTATTTTTAGCAGGGTATTTTCTCATTCATCCAGATTAGACGGCAGACACAAACATGAAAGAAGCAGGTTGTCAAGGGGGATTGTTTCGACATTACACAAACGTAGATTATGGAGTATAATCTATGTGAAAATGTTAGGCATCTGTGACATTAAGTTGCCTGAGCACTATTTAGGATATCAAGCAGGCTTGATTAGAAATACATACCAATTTATGGCAAAAACATAGACAAAAGGGTCCAGTAGTGTTTCTAGCTTCTCTCCTTTCTCTTCTCTTTCTGTAGATGTATCTGATTTTGGTCACCTTTTCTCTTTCCCAGGCTCTAAATGTGGGTGTCCCACTGGGAATTCAAGTAGCACGTTGGGTCAGCAATTTAATACCCCCTGTTTAAAAGGATTCATTGCAGACTAATTGGGATAACATGGCTGGAAATGTTGACCTTGGTATTTCTAAACAAGGGTTCAATTAACTTGCAATAAGGCCAGGCTGCTTGGGCTTGGGCGAATCTTCCACCAGGAGGAGGAAATGCGAAACATGCCCCAGTTGATGGCTGCTTTTCTTAACTTTGATTAATCACTGTAAAAGTAAGCAAGTGGTTCTGGTAAAACAATTAGAAAGAAAAACCCTCTGTTCTTTCTGCAGTAGCATTTAAGACCAAGATTGGGTTACTGGAAGATTTTTCAAAATGTCAGCCATAAATCCAAACAAAGCACATTTTGTGCTCGATGTGTAGAAATCAAAAAGGATGCAATGAAAGTCAATACTACACTGCACTCCACATATGAGGACTTTTAGGACAGCCAGGACACTTCAGATTTATTGCGTTTCTCTAATTTGGTTTTGAGGTGGAGCGTTTTAAGTAAGGAAATTTTTCCTGAGATTTTTTTTAAGGATTTTTTATTTTTTGTGAATCATAAATCTGTCATTTTGATGAGCAGAATGTGGTTTTGCTTTTCTTTTTTTTTATAAATGCAATCAGAGAAAATACAGCTGGTGCCCTCTGTTGTCTGAGGTGTTACAGTAACTTAGAACAGTTCAAACACATAGCGGTGCAGATATGTTTGATCTGCTTTTAATAATGACGTGTGCCTAACAATCTGCGATTAATTTTTAAAACAAAAGCCTCCTTAAACCACATGCAAAACTGGCTCCAACTTACAGAACTGATACTTTGAGGAAGTTTATTATTTCACATTATATTGAGTGCAGGCTCTTAGATCTCAGTGCCAGTAGCCTTGATCCGGCGGGCCCAAAAATGCTCTGCCAGAGTTTTAGATTTGGTACAGGAACTGAGCTGAGCCACCTGATGAGAGACAGAGAGAGGGTTCTGCTTGAGTCAGCACATCCACTATGTGTATTAGGTCATTTGGAGCCATGGGACACCAGCTGACCTGTGTTGAATTATCGTTAATTTGAAATGCAACAGTGGAGCTTGTATCTGTGGGCTGCTGCTCTGACAGGAAGGCACGAGGACGGCGGAAGGAGAAGATGGACTCTGCAGATTAAAATGGAGCTCTAAAACCCTCCCTTTCATGTTGCTGTGTTATCATCAGGTTGACAGTTTTGTGTGTTTGGCCTTCTTCGTGTTCTTGTTTCTTGCCTTCCTCCTCTTCAGCTTCCTCCCTAATTCTTCTTTCCCTTTACTTTGAATGATCGTGATTCCTAAGAATGTCTTCCTGCAAGTGTTTAACTCACATGTCTTTGAAGCGTGGTCCAAGTGGCTGCTTTTGTCTCTGCTTTGTTTTTCTAAACGCTAGCTCTATTAAATCACCTCCCAGTCCCCATCCAATATTCCTCATCTCCTCCAAAACTCCATTTACGATTTCCAGAATCCAGAATTAAGTCTTGTTTTGCACTTTTGGGGTTGTCATAGGACTTCGCATATTTACACAGGTCCTGAATCTTACAGTAACAGAAGCGAGACACTTTAATACAGAGTTCTGTTGCTTTTGGAAGACTTATGCTTTTCATATATTATTGGAGTTGAGGAAGGGGTTTGACTTTAGTAGAGCAGTATGCTTCTCTGTCATTTCTAATGACTAGAACATAATTCCTCTTTTCCTTCTACTGTTTAATTTAAGCGTAAGCACATGTTGCAAAGCTGAAGATGATGAAGGATTTAGATGACTTGTTTAAATATACATGGTATTAACATGCAACCTCATTTAAAGTTTAAAAAAGTCAGAGAATTTACCGAGTTTAAATGATTGACTAATTTAGATCAACAAAACAATGAATAAATTTTTTTTTAAGTTGAGTTTCACATGTCAGGCGGCCATGGAAGACTTTTTAATCTTTTGTTTTTACAAAGCTTTCACTTGCCAGGTTAAGGTCATTCTAATTTATTTTTAAGGACTATAATTAACGGCATTTGAATTTATTTATTTTTTGCTTGCAGACTCCAGAAAATTGAGTTTTACTACTTTATAAGAGATCCCGATTACACTAAGTTGACACTTTTTTTCCTACATTTTCTTTTAACATGCAGCTCAATATGCCCTTTGAGCATTAGCAAACAATATTTCTCTAACATTGAAAATAGCTAAATTTCCTTCTTCTTTACAAAGTAAGAACTTCAACACCCAAGAGTGTCGTGATGAGTATGTGCTCTTACTGATCGTCATTGATTATTTAAAAACGCAATAAAGGAAATACGGATGTCATTTGTCCAAGAAATGCATCATCATGCCTCGGTTTAACAGCATAATTAACTCTGTGCATATGGAAACCTCAGAGGCTCATGTTTACTCTTAATTCCTAAATATTTGTATGAGAGAGTTTTTATAGTCTTGTAAAAGACTGTGAATGAACACACGGACAACATTGGAAGAGGCTGTAAACTGTGGAGAAGAAACACACCTTACTTTTATAGCTGGGGCATAAACAGTAGTTTATTATTTTCAATCTACTGTCGTATTGCATAAGCAGGCAGGTCTAATTCAGAAAAGACGTTGCGCATTGACTCTAAAGTCATTTTGTGAAAGGAGTCTTTATTCACAAAGTGAATAATTTAAATGTACGGCTAAGGCACTTGTCACCATTTCAATAACTGCTTTAGGCTAGCTCACCAAGTACCGTATGTATCAACCATTGTTTCTCCGTATGTCTTGAGATTTTTTTTTAAATAAACGTTTTTAATAGATTATAGATAAATAAGCTAAAGTGTGGAATAAAGAGATGTTTCACCTTTACTTCAGTATGAATTGTTCAGTGATGAACGAAAACAAGAGGTTGTCAATGATAAATCTTTAATGAGAGAACCCTTCCAACTGCCAGCAGTGTGAGGAAAGATGAGCTGTTCTTATCAGCTCCCTCAGTTTTTAACCTTCACCCCTGCTTTATAATAACTGGTATCTGTCTTTTGTCAAATAGCTACCCTAATTTTATAGCTTTACCACCCTTTTCAAGCATCTCTTCACCTGTGATGGTGTTCAAAGGTGCATCCACCCAGTAGTTAATTGGTGATTAAATTACAAGATGTCCCTGTAAAACTCTGCTACCTGTGTTAAACTGTTTAAAAATGACTTTCAGGGGTGTAAAGAATTTCATTGGCTTTTAAAATGAACTTCAGTTTATTCTAAGAACGTTTACAGGCTTACTGGCATAACAGAAAAACCTGTTAAAAAAAAAACACAAGACGGTATACTGGACCTAATTAAAAAGGGCAAACAATAAGGTTGAAATAGGAGGAGTGTGGGGAACTAAACACCTGAAAACTAGGTGTGGGCATGGTTTCTGACTCTTTGAAGGTCATATCTAGGAATAATGAAATTGAAATTAAAACTGGTTAAGACTATAAACAACAGGGTAAGAACAAGGGTAAATTTCCGAACACAGCCATGGATCAAATGTGCACTAATCTAAGCCTGGGTAGTTTTAACACAATAGAGTTTGGACAAAGTTTTGACCCAGAAGATTAGATAAGGCTTCCACCCTCCCAAAATATTCAAAATAACTGATATTTCATGTCAAGCCTAACATTATTGAAACTGGTTGAAACTTTTTTGTTCTTTGGAAGGTGTCTGGGATTTTTTTTTTTTATCACTTACATAGGTGTCAATTGGAATTCATACACAAGGACCTTAATCAGACCTCATCAATGATATCTCCCAAGCGGTGTAATTTAAATCTTTTAATAATGTGCCACTGAAGATGATCTATGTAAAAAATAAATAAGTTGTAAGCTTTGTTTCTAGATGGGTTTGAATGATGAACATTACTTGCACAACCTAATGCAAACTACAGGTAAAAAGCTAGAGTTTTTATCTTTAGTTAACAAACTTGTGCAGAATGGTAGAATTCTTTGATCATTTTATCACTATTAGTTGTTCATCATGTTGAAGAGAGTCAGAGAAGTCAGGTTGTTAAATATTTAAAAAAGTGGGTCGGAAAGAGAGAATTCAACTTTTGGTCTCTTCAACAATAAGAGAGTGTTATGGGATTTTTGTAAAAATCTGTTTTATACAAAGGTTAATTCTGATTGTGGAATAATGAAAATAGGAATTATGAAAAGTGGACAAACACAAAAAAGAAACGCATCAATCAGGCTTTAGGTTAACCAAGATTTTTGTTCTTCATACTGAAAGTAATCTTACCATGTTGGAGTAGTCAAACAAAGTCCAGTCGTGATTCTGATAAATAATCTGTGGGTTAAACTAATGATTAGTGTTGGAGCTCATCACCAAAGAAAGAACAGAGAAAACATACAAAAATCTGATCAGCAATTTTGAGAAAAGTCTGATTTTTATACTGCCAATTGTTCAAATGTTTTCGTCAAACAACAAGAAGGTGTAAATTCCTTTCGGTACTTTTTTTAAATGATTATATTTGCTTTTGTAAATGGTTTCCTCTTTTGAATTTTTTCTTGATCTTTTTAAGAGATACAAATCTAAGTTACTTTCAAAAATGTAGATTTTTTTGTATTATACATAGGTTCAACTTTAAAACTAACAATGGGATGAATAAGAGGTGATGACATGTTGGATGTGATTAAGAGCAGTCACTATATAACATGGTTTGTTAATATTTTAAGAGACAACCGGAAAAAGTTTACATTATGACTTAGCTTTATCTAATTATAATGCAGCACTGAGCACTACTAGCACGTCTACAGCAGCTGTTTCTGTCTGTATTCTCTGGAAACTGTAAGCCTAGATTCTTACTTAATTCTAAAAAGCCTTAATATTTCTTATCATAACATGAAAAAAGCTTAAAAAGAGCAAACATAACACGTTGTGTATTTTATTAAGTGTGCTGGTTGACGGCAGAAAGCTTGCTCGCCTAATTTGATAAATAGTAGATGTTTAAAAAGGCCTAAATTTACGTATGCTTCACACAGTGACAGCTTCAGGGGAATGTTATTCTTGGTGTGACCTGGTAATGGATACAAAACAGGTCAGATCTTACTGGCTGCTTCCAGGTCCATGGTGATCAAGCTAAAAAAAACCTTCTTACTGTTGATTTCTTGGCTAATGCCACACTCATAAGTTTTGTTCAAACATATGCATAACTATCCAAATGCTGTCACAGCAGCATAGACCAGTGCTGTTCAAAGTCAGTCCTCAAGGACCGGCATCCTGCATGTTTTAGTTCTTTTTTACTTTCACACACCAGAATCAAATAATGATTCATTAGGAGCCCTCTGCAGAACTTTATGACAAGCTGAGGAGGCAGTTGGACCATATGAATCATCTGCAAATGAGCAGAGACACCTCTATAACTTGAGAGACATTGTCCCTTAATTGGAGGAGCTGGACACAGAAATAACTGGAAAGTTTGGAGACTGTAGGAAAGCAAAATTTGTTTTAAGGTTTTAAACCTAATTAAAATGTAACTAATAAAACCAGTTTTTTTTATGTTTAATATGTGTCTCTCCTCTTGGTGAAATGCATTTTGCAATAGAAATCTCATAGTAGGTAATTCTTTCTTTTATTGTCATAATTTAGTTCTTGAGCTTGCTAACAAAAACTTAGCTGTTGTAATAATTTAACCTTTTGTTCACCCATTCTCTCCTGCTGTCATTTTAAGCAGTAGTCGGATTTTAGACTCGCCTCATTCAAGCCAGTGTGAGACCTGTGGCCACCCCAACCACAGCCACAGCACTAAATCCATGTAATTACATTTTAAGCAGCACTGACTGGTGGAAATACCTGAAATAATTAGTTTTGTTTTTCCACTCTTCCTATAATCGTCTCCTTTTGTGAGTGGGTTTGGACCTTGAGCTAAAGAGTGAAACGCAACAAGTTAGTATGGTAGTATGGAACGAATTAAAACAAAAACTGCATGTAAGAATAGAATGAACACACTCACATGTTCCCTTGGACCACCTGATTGTGTTTTGGCGGTTGTTTCCTTTGATTAGGAGTGTTGTACAAATATAAAAGCTGTCCAGACTGTTTTACAGTGTTTATTTGTGGTACCACCTGTGTTTCCATACAGAAGAACGAGCTTGTGATGGTGATGAGGAACATAGGGCGTAAAGGAAGTTTAGTTTGCGGTGGGCTGCTCGTTTGAGTGGTTGGCCAAAGGCTAAAAACATTCCGCCAAAGTGCATCTTAATCTGTTCCTGGTTAGAAGAGAACAGCAAATTCCGTTCCTTTCCCTTCGTTTTCTTTCCTTTCCCCTTTCTCATCTTTCCGTCAAACTCCTTTTTCTGTCAAATATTTATAGCTGATGGCAGATAAGATTATTTCAACATTGGACCTCTCAGTGCCAGCGATTGCAGACCTTTGCTCACAATAAAGCCAAAGATGCATTCCAGGTGAGGGGAAGATTGTTTTATTTGGAGCTCATCGTAAGCCTCTATTGATACTGCAGCTCTTGACTTTTTTGGCTCTGACCATCACGTGCCATTTCTATCTGAGAGGACCGAGTTGCATTGCTGTCCATACTCAGGTTTTGGTTTTCAATTCATGCAATGGCAGTGATGGTGCACTTTATAGAGCCAGTAATATTTATAGGGTGATATTTAAAGAATATTTTATAAACCTTTGCATACATGTGCTGTCATTTCTAAGCCTGGCATGCTGAAAATCATGTACAAAAAAAGCCTTGCAATATGCTTTAATTGAGTAAGCTTATTTTTAGGTAACAGTGTTCAAGTAGTACAAATTATTGTTCATAAAAGAGAAAATTATGCCTGCATTGCATGCAATTAGATGGTTTAGTTATTATCATAAAAAAAACAACAGTTTCCATATTTCAAAGTGACAACTTAATATTTTACTGAATGTTATGAAGTTTGTCGTTACTGTAAACATAATCAGGAAAGCAGGGAGAATTTCTGCTGCTTAGCAAAGTTGTAGTTACGTGTTCGATTTCTGTTTTAGACATGCACATCGATTACAGTGAATCTTTTTTTTATATAGCACATAAATCACTGTGCTGGAATGCCTGGGGCTAATCCAGTTGAAGACACTATAACCTGTCATGGAAGAAAACAAAGCGACATCTGGCCTTTGTGGTCAAAATTGTTACAATATGTGAAAAAAAACATGTTTTGAAAAAGTATTAACCACAAGAAAGTCCTGGATTTCTCGTGGTTCCTCAAACGGATCGAACAGAGATTTCACTGCAATATACTTCAGTTGCAAATCCAATTAAACTTTTGCGTTGAGAAAAAAAACTCCATGCAGTGCGATGTGTGTGCGTGCATGTGTGTGTCTGCAGCGCCCTCAGCATGGTAGTTTCTAATCATATCTTGAAATTTTATCACATCTTTTTAATTGTCCCTATTCAGAGTTCATGTAGATAATATCTTTATGCATCTGCAAGTTCAGAAGCAATATGAGGCAATACCACAAGTGTCAATGTTGTCAGTCTTATCTCCTGTGTACAGATCTGTTTCCACAACGGCAAAGCTCAAATTATGCACACAAAGTCATGAAGTTTCTCCTGTTGTGGCAACAGGAGAAAAAGGCAGAGGAAAGACTTTGTCCTATTTCAAAATTATCTTCTTCATTTAAACGTGATTTGTTGATATCCATACAAACAAAAAGAACAGCAGCAATGCCCTCTAATGGTGAGTTAGCAGGGGAAAAAAACAACAACCACAAACAACAAAACAAACATAAAGTAGTTAAGGAGCTGTTATCAGAGCTACTGTCTATAGATTTATTGGATTGACTTTGGACCTTCTTTTTCACTGTGGTTTCCTGATTATTAAACTTTGCTCCATTCATATCTATTCATATCTTATGAATGAAGGCTACTTTACTTCAGAGTGGTGCGTTATCAGTCCCATTAGAAAGGAAATAGGAAGAAATAATTTTCCAAGAATCAATAACAGCACTTCAAAGGTGCTTAACAAGACTTTTGATTAAACGCATAATGCTACTGAAAGAAGGACCATAAATTTGAGTTAATGGTTTAACTAGGGCTTCCTAAATTTGATTAATATTAACAGGTTGTTAACTATGGGGAGCTGAAATATTATCTTGTTTTCTTGTTGCTATTCTCTTTACATTAAAGACTGAAACTATTATCCCCACCAATGTCATTGTTCTGCACCTCTTATGGTTGACTTTCCACATATGAAATTTTATAGACATTCCATTTCTAATCCGTATGATTATTCACCACAGACAGGAATTTGGACTTACGTGAATTAATGGTTAGATAGCATCTTGTAAAAGCCTCACACTTGGATTCAATATACCGTATTTTCCGCACTATAAGGCGCACCTAAAAACCTTAAATTAACTCAAAAGCCGACAGTAAGCCTTATAATCCGGTGCGCCTTATATATGGACCAATATTGAGCCACAACAGGTCTCACAACTACGGTAAGCGGCCGCTGACTTCATTTTGGCTGTAGAAGAAGAAGCGTGCTGGGATATATGACTGCGCGAAGCGTGTCGTTTCATTTCCATTTGTGTGTTTGTGTAAAGACCCCAAAATGGCTCCTATTAAGAGACATGCTTGCTATTGCGTCCAAGCACTCCAGCCCCCTGGTGCGGTCGAATGGTTGGCAGGGGAATTAAACAAAGAAATAAAACCTAAAAATATCCAACATGAAATATTTAACACAAGTTTAATGGCAATTTATATGGATGTGGACAAAATTCACAAAGGTTTTTTAATAATCTGATTAAAAATCTAATGTTTTTACAAGGTTTTTGGTTTGCCTCTGGAGATAAAAGGTGAAGGCTTGTTGACTTTTCAGTGGTGATATACAGTATACTTAATCTTCTAAAGCAAAGGTTTGAGTAAGATAAAAAACTCAAAACAAACAAAAAAAAATCACCAAAGTCAAACCCTTGGATCCAACATCTTTTCAGACCAGTTCACCACCTTATCAAAAGACTCAGAAATGCCTTAAAGAGTGAAGAGTCCTGTCAGCTGACTGGTAATCCCTCCAAGTGGTTTGAAGGTCATTCTGTAATTGAGGCAAGTAGTGGCTGTCTTATCTGCTCCGTGTCATTGCATGGCTTCTCACGTTGAATCAAAATATTGGAAACAAAGAATAAAATACTAACTTGCAAAAAATAAACCGAAAAATTATATAATATAGAAAAAACACTTTCAGTTCTTGTAGTTGGAAGTCTTTCGACTGAAAACCCCCAAAACAAAAGAAATTGCATTTGAGAGTAAATCAATCAATCACAGCTTGTATTATTAAATACTTGTAATAATGTTTAAATTAATTACTACTAGATTATACCAGAAGCTTTCCTGACTTCTAAACTGAATGAATAAAATCAATCCCCTTAAAGGGCATTTCCACAGACACAGGTTTTGAGCAACAAAAACAGTGTTATCTTGTCGGGTTAATCAACTTGGCCATGCAGTTCTGACGTCACAGGAAAGATAAAAAGATGTAAAAAGATTTTGTACAGATAAAAGGTCAAATTTTTGTTAATCTTAAGTTAAACCTTTTTAAAATGCCTTTTAAACATTTTTGACTTTTACTCTGATTTTAGTTAATTACTCAGGTTTTAATGCCGGAGTGCTGCATGGTGGCTTATTACTTTGCTTGTATGGTCTCATGTTCGTGAAGTTTATAGCATCCAAACAGCTTCTGTGCCACACTGGAGCCATGGGTTTACATTGATTATCTGCTGTCTGTCTGCTCCTTTACTTCTCCACTCTTGCAACAGATGTGCATGTGGGAGAGTGAAAGTTTATGCGCAAGTGTTTACACTACGCTCATAGGTGGTTGATGTGTGGTTGCATTTTTTTTTGTTCTATCTGAAGGATATGTGTGTTTCCAAGAGAGATGGACACGTGTGTTTCTTCTCAGCCAACTGAACAATGACCTCATTGCATGATGGCTGTCATTATGGCCTTTCAGAGAACACTGTCGAGGGCATAAAAGAGCTGATTATCAGCAGAGCAGGGCAGCCAATCATCCGCGCAGCAGATGCTGGTGATAAGATAACGATAAGGCTACTATCTGGCCTCCACATCATCCTCCAAAGCAATGATACAGCACAGCATATCACACACCATCTAGTATCTGTCCTCTGTAGTCAATGGTCCGCTGCTGATGACAGAACATCTAACAGTTGCATTAGAGCAATGAGGCCTTTACGTAAAGTGAGCAGTGGATAAGGAGGGTTTCTTTATGTAAAGTGCACCTGGTTAATTACTCTGGGATGTTGGTATAGCAGTATAATATTGATCGCCATGTGATAAGTGACTTGTTTTGTCAATAAACCGTCTGTCACGCATCACTGTATGTTGGTAGCTCGTTCTGGCTTTTCTGTTTTTCTTGTTCATGTTAACATCTAACCCACATTCATGACCAAAAAAATCTGTTTAAGACACCATACAGACACCATTTTATTTGTATGTCTTTACGAAGATGCGTCCTAAAATCAGTGATGCCCCAGTACAAAGGTAATGTGTTTATTGGTGCCATTTACCATCTTTGGAAGGTCACAAGCAAGCTCATAATGAAGCCATTGGTTACATGATTTTTTTTAATCTATCAAAGGGTTTTCAAAATTGACTACCAACATGGGTTGATAATACGTTATTGTCTTTTATGATAAGGAAGCAAGTGTTGTGGGGCTCAAAGGGTATTTGGAGCAGAAGTTACTGTCTTCTTTGTTAGTAAAAAAGATTATGCAAACAATTTCAATATGTATAATTTAAATAATGATTTGTTTATGTTTTATAAGAAAAAGTCTTCAATTATATGTGTGTAGCTAGAAACTGCTATGTTATGTGGATGTTAGGTGCTACCAAACTGCAGACACAAACTTGGGATGGACATGATTTAATAAAAATAAATATCAAAAAAACAAAAAACCACATTTTAACAGGCAAAGGAATGGCAACATACACATAAAATGTTACAGTCTAACGGAGTAAAATGGAAGAAACCAGTGGAAAACACTGAAACTGCAGAGCGTAGATATACTGAGGGAGCGCTGAGAGTTGCATGGAACCAGAGAAAGTCATCGCACATGAGAGGATGCTGCTGGGGTTAGAGAGTAGGCAGAAGCAATTAATCATAAAAAAAGACATAAGACTAACAACTAGGAAAAATACTTAACACAAACGGAACCAAAAAAGCAGATTGATGGAAGAAACTGAATGAATGTCCTCTAATACATTGTTTCAAATATCACAAAGTTGTGTTTAGTTGTAAGAGTATATCTACATTTTTAACAGCTGTTGTGCATGACTACATGCATGCTCAGTATGATGGATTGCTGTAAAGTCAATGACATAATGCAAGCAACTGTCGACCGCCACTATAAGACACTTGATAGCTCGAATGTGATTTCCATGGATAGAAAACTTTTTAACTAATAACCTACTGTATACTGGATTTTATTGTAGTCCATGCAAAAATTTAGCAATTCTTTTTTGCTTTTATTTATTTATTCTTTCTGTTGATAGCGCAAGGTCATCATTACTAAAATTCATTTAGGTGCTTTTAAATAGTTTGTGTTTTTTTAGCAGTGGCTGCCATTTGAAAAAAAAAAAACAGTGGAATGAAAGGGCTAAGTAAGAAAGTAAAACGAATAATAATAATAACTTGCAAAAATTATATTTAAAAAAGTTAAATACATTTTTCTCAACCACTGTAAAAATTTACATTTATTAAATCTTTTAACATGAGGAAATCCTGTAGCCTCCAGCTTTTTTTTCTGTTAAATCCTTCATTGCATCTCAGAACTGAGATCTGGTCGACTGCAATATTTTCCATGCAGGACACTGACTCCTTACACATTCTGGTAGTAAAGCCAGAATTGTGGCAAAAAAATTTAAGTTACCGACACAAACTTACAGTTTCACATGTATTTCACACAACCCCCGACAAACTGAACAAGAACACGGTCGCTTAGCATTTCCTTGTATGTTTAACAAACCCTTTTTAATATTCAAAGGTTGAAGCTGGAGCTCACGTCATGACTGCTCAGTTGTCATTGACTGTCAGTTCACACTATGCCTTTCTTGAGCCCCCGTTTGTGTTCCTGGCTAGACATTGTCTATAACAAGCACTTATTAGTTAACTTGTTTAAATGCCTTTGCTATTTTAGTCCCTGCTGCTGAGCTGCTATCAATCCATCCTCCCAGTCCCAACTCTGTTTCTCTCACCCATCCTCCCACATAAGGAACATTCCTGTCAGATTTCATAGACAGGTATAGAGGTTACTTCCCGGCCAAAAGGCACAATAAATTTAAACTTTTACGGGATGCATTTTGCAGCAGATGCTGTGTTTTGGTCCTGGAGACATGAATCAATAATGCAAATGTGTTTAGAAAAAGTCAGTTTTGTCCAGATCTGTCTTGTTCGTCGTTGTCTATGTACTTCCTCCTTCTCCTGCTTCACTTCTAACCAGGCACAGATGTTAAGATGTGGTTTCAGTGCACTATAGTCATAGCACTGCCTGGCCCTCATGAAGCCACCAACAAAAACTGGACTTCACCCCTCTGCATGTTTTTCTTTCCACTGGGGAGGTGAATAAATTTGAGTGGGGCACGGAGGAGGGCCTCTTTAGTCTGGGTCTGTGATCCTGGGTGTTGTTTATTTGTCTACGCTCACCCAGTCCTTACCCTTAGCAGAAGTGAGTCAAAAATGTCAGCTTGGGTGACACCGCTCTCAAGTCCAGGAGATGAAAATCTATTTTTAAAACCAGTTAAGTGCAGTTCACCCAGAACCTGAGAAATGGTTCATGTGCTGGCTGTCTGGTTTGAAGCTGAAGTCATGACCCTGTGGCGGATATTTTAGTTTTAACCAATTTAAAAGCGCTTTTTTAGACTGTATGGAAAACATAACATCAGCAAAGAAGTTTCCACTGTTTAAGAAGACTACACTTATAAATTCATTATGTAGTGTTAGGTCAGGTTTTGAACTCCACAAGTGGCAAAGAGCCTCATCGGATTTGTCCCATGTCAAAGAGAAGTTTTATTTCACCTGTCTTATGAAACAGTTGAACAAGTTAACTTGGTATGTGTGTTTTTTTGTGTTTGGGCAGGCCTGTGAGTTGTCGGAATTTTTGCAAAGTATAAATACATTTTCGCTGGACTGATATGCGCTGTCTAATGCTGCCAGGTTGAGGCCCACCTGCAAAGAAGCTTTAAGCAGGCCAAAGATAAAGACTCAGAAGTGATGGGCTCTCTGTGATGCCCGTACGTGGGAGGAAATTGTATGGAAGTGGCTACATTGGTAGCAGATGTAGGAGCTTCTTGGATCTCAGTTACGGTAGAATTATTAGGCACACAGAGACTTGCGAGCCGTAAACCCACACATATCCTTAACTGAACATTTAAATTTGCTCACCAGATCTAAAGTATGATAAAGAGAGAGGAATCGAATAGGGAGTGTTTATTTTCTTGGGACCTCAGGCACCAAGAGTTAATATTTTTCTTCCCTTCTTTTCTGTCTTCTCCTTGTCTCTTTTCTGGCTTCATTTACAAATCTATATGTCTCCCATGCCCTCGTGTGCTCACTGTTTCTTTTTGGTTGATTGTTTTTAAGATTCCCACAGTTACTTGGTGGATCCTTGCGATGGAGCTCCAGGTTGACAAATTTGGTGTAAAGTTATTGAGGAAAAGAGTAAACTGTTGCCTGGCTTTTGCAAGACTAATTGTGTGTGTGGGCACTCTTGTGTGTGTATGTATATACGTGTGGGAGCCGGCTCTGTGTGGGTGGTTCAGCCGAGGGTTGAGTGGTTGAGTGAGATGACAGTAATAAATACATTTACTTTAAGACCTGATGATTACACAATCAATCTGGTTTATTGATGATGTGTTTGGTTGACATGACTCTGTGTCCCCGCTCTTTCCCTGTGACTGAAAAAAGTCTAAGGAACAACTGCTTACGGAGCAACAAACGTCTGTTAAAATGTGATCCATTTGACTTCATAAACCCAACTGAAACTTTGCTAGAGGTTTCCCTGCTAATTTACCTGCAGCCATCATCCCTGGCGTTTCAAGCTGAGGACAGACACATAGCACTGCTAACTGTCTACTTGTGAAAGCTAGATAAAGGGGAAAGTTGTTTCTAAGGAAGTAGTTATTTAATGATAAAAAAAAATCTAATGTGCTGTGGACAACAGCCATGTTTTTTTTATAAGTCCAAGCTCTGATGCATTGAGTTGTAATAATCTTTGTTTATACAGTAGGAAATCGCCCCACTTTCAAAATCCAGTCCAGCATATTTGTTGATGAGGAATATTAGACTGAAGAAATTAATTCTTGCGGTTATGATAAATATCAAATGATGGAACAAAGGACCACATAAGCAAAAGGGTTGATTTAGCTGGACAGTTTACAAGACTCACAAAAAAATGCTTCCTGAGAAGCTGATCTATCTACAAATAATGCTTTGGGGGGGGTTTGTAAAGCAGCCAATGCAGGAGCGCCAATAATTTTCCTTTCTGCCGATTTGCTTTATAAACCAATGTGGAAATTAGGATGACAATACATATTAGCTTGTGGAGTAGTCCTAAGACAATTTCCAGTTTACGTATTAATGCATATAACCAAATTTGCCTTAACATGCATTCAGTGTCTCAAACATTAAAATAGGCAGGTATATTCTATATAGATTTAAAGTATTCAGCGGTGGCTTTGTCCCTAACCTCAGTAAATAACTGGGGGTCAGCTGTATTCTGTCTTTTTGCCCTTGTTTACAACTGTTTATCTATATTTCTATACATTTTTTGTCTTTCCCCTTAAAACTTTATTTCAAAATACAGTGACATCTCATGACTATTAAATTAATTGATCAGTGGCAGGGTCGTTGTTCCGTCAGGTATTGGCTTTCATGCACATTTCTATCTGCCCATGAATGCTAGTGTATTTGAAAATCATGTTTTGTGGGCCTGAATGGGCAAAACTAAGAGGAATTAGTGTAATATCACCTTTTTATTGGTGTACAACATTGGGTCAAACACAGCTCATTTCAGCTAATAAGCACCTGCATGTGTGTTGACAACTTCCATCCATGGTAAAACATCGTAGTGAGAGCAGGGTTTCTGTTGTGATCTATAGCACACTTAAAGCTATTCCTTATCACGTTGAGGTGGGCCTCTGTTTTATTGACTGCTGCTTTCAGGCATTTGACCTGCAGCCATCAGCATTTCTCCCCCACTTGTTATCTCTCTTCTCCCTCATTCTTCTTCACTCCCTTACCTACTATTTGCTCCCTCTCTTTCTTTTACCACCCCCATCTCGTTCCTTCAACTTCCTTGCTGTTGGGAATGCTAAACGTGTAACCCCTCCGATGACCTCTTGAGGAGGTCATAAATTTAGCAATGAAAGATAGTAGAAGCAACCTAGATAGAGAAATAAGAGGATGGTATCTTAGTGATCCATCAAGTCTTTGGACATGTAAACACTTCCAACTTCCAAAGCCAGTAAAAGCTACTTTGTAGACCAATCAAAACAATTGAAAAAGTTTATTTGATAAAAAAAAAACTTTCTCCACAATTATTTTGTACATGTTCTAATATTATCTCATATTACAACTTTGAATATCATCTTATATCTGGTCAACCTAAGTGTTGCAATATTTGGCCTATTGATGACATAAAAGTAAGGGCACCTTCAAATCAAATCAGTCTGACAAAAGTCTCATATGATCCATCTGGATTTATTACTTAATTTAACCATGTCATTCTCTGGGACAATTATTTAGCATTAATAAGTAAACTATGTGCTAAATTTGATACTGCTGAAATATGTAGACAGTGCGAGTGTCTAGAAATGCAGACGGGACTGTACGTAACACAGTGGCCCATGTCTCAGTCAAACCTATCCAACCCCTATTTATCACAAGCAAGTGTTCCCTGTTTGCTTCAAGATTATGCTATCAGACCAGTTAATGCTTCTGACCCCTTCTTCTCTTTGACCCTCATGGAACTCCCAACTTAGAACACCACAGGCATTTAGCGGTATGAAGGACAGGGAGAGCTTTACCCTCTACATTTGATCCATTTCTGTCCCATCCTTTACCCCCTGTGTTTATCTGTGTTAGGCGGACTAAAGCACAGATATAGCATGACAATAAAGCTCATCACAGTCACCACCAAAACATAATCAGCCACTGTTGGTTTGCCAGACTCCCCAGTACATCCCTTTATTTTTCCCATTGCAGAGTTGCTCTTGTTTTGATAGCTGCTGATGTCATTCCGCACATTTCTTTACAAATTGAGGGGTTGAAGTTGTGGGGCCCCCTTGCCTCCCTTGCCTCACAATATAGTGCCATTCAGACAGGAGTTTGATTCTTTAACATCAAAGTCTGGCTGTTGACTTGAACATTTTGGGATATGGTGGCCTCAGTACGAACCTGTCTGCACTCCCCCGTCCTGGCTGGTGTGAAGTGACAGAAAGTTGAGTCAAAGCTCCAGCCGCTGTGATCGCTGGCTGTGTGGGGCTGTGTAAAGTTGTTACAAATCACTGAATGATTGAAAAGATTTTTCAAGAGGGCGAGTAAAGGGCAAGTGAGTCTCAGGGATGTCAGTTGCGTCTGGCTGCTTTTTGTCAGGGGCATTATGATCAGACGTGATAAGATAACCAATGGCTTGTGGTAGCTGAAGTGGTGGTGGTGTGCGTGTGTGTGTGTGTGT
>JAVLVB010000286.1:1154907-1193679 GCA_032876305.1 Orestias chungarensis
AACATGCATAAATATAACCACTCTGTTGTGTATATCTTGCTTCTGATAGGTACCTGTTTATGTGAATGACGTTCATTCAGTTAAGCATAAACTTTGAGGAGACACAGTATGATAACAAGCAGCAGCAGTCACAATATATGTTGGGTGTGAAATTGGATTGCATAGAAGCAAATTTGTAACAATTTATTTCCAAATGAAAGACTTTAATTGACTTCTATTTTGTCGTTTTCAAAGAAAAGTACATAGCACATATACAAACACACTTCTTAGGAGGACCCTATGACTCCTCATTCCCCTGAAAGCCTGTAATTGCAGTCATCTTAAATATTGACTTTGTCATTTTTACAGCTCCTCTCCATGGTTCTCATGATCACTCTGCCAAGAGAACCTCACTGGAGGCAATGCAGTTAATGATTTGAGGCATTTGCGTTTGGTGCCCTGCTACAAAGTCAGTGCCAGAACAGGCTATGTGTGTTAAGAGCTTCCCTATGGGTGCATGGGTGTATGTTGGGAATGGCAGCCTCAGTTATTATCAGGGTAATCCTGAAATTGGAAACAGTATTAGAGCTAGCCATGTCATTCAAAGACAGGATCCTGCCTTTGTATTGAATACTGCCGCTCCAAATTATAAGAAACATTTTGTCTAAGTCCTTTTAGATCTGTAGATGTTTGAGGAGCAACTCTTCTTTCTGAATGTTTGCATCAGACAAACTAACTGTCATAGACCAAGGAAGATTTTAAGGTAGTTCCGACTTTGCCCTTTTTAACCTCCATTCTCTTCCTTTTCTAATCTTTCTCATCATTACCTTTGGCCCTGACTGTTTTCCCAAGAATCCTTGTGTAATAGGTGTGGATATTAGTCCTGTCAGCCCAGTGTCGGGTGACTGTGTGTTCACCTCTGAGCTGTACAATGCTGCAGGCCTGTCACAGCAGCTCTGGTAGACACTGCTGATGGAGTCATTTGTTTTTTCACATTAATTCAATTCTGTCTCAGACCAGGGTCCGACACCTGCTTTCCATTGCGGTGGGACGATGGGGGGATTGCAGAGGGGATAGGGCTAGCCTGGGCCACCTGCCGATGTTATTACAGCATAGCAGCAGACACACAGAACCACACACCCACACACTCACACTACTAATGGATTTGGACAGTTGTTCATTTGCCTGTCTTCGTGTTTGCAATGAATTACATGAATCTAGGCCAGGATGACCTTGTGTGGTTAGGCTGTGCTTAAATTACATGATTGATTTAAATATTCATTAAGGTCTGTATGATGTGTGACTTTTGCAAACAGGCTGTGCAAGCCCAAACATGTTTGGTTAACCTTTTAATTTTTCATGCACTGTTCTAACAATGAGGTGGGTATATTTCAGTGTTACAGTGCACTGAGGCCACCTCACTCAGCACTCTGCCAGTTGTAGAAATTCCACCAGTGATTTCCGCTCCTGAAGGTGAGGAGAGCTCTGGTTCTAACACAGTAACAGTCAGTCTATTGTTGAATGTCCGTGTTGAGTTAGATGGGGTGGGTGGGTTTCTTCAGCTCTACAGTACACTGCCCCCTAGTGCTCAACTCATTCTCATAATAGTAATGCATATCTGAAATCAGATCTATGGATTCACTCATAATTAATTATTGTATGTCATATTTCCCATGAATTTATCACACAGACACATGAATTGTAGCCATTTTCCAAAAAATTAAATGCTTATATTGAATTAGGAAGGAAAATCTGTTCCAGGTGCAACTGTACTGCAAATCCATAAAAATAATAATAACTTCTCCCCAATAATCAAGTTAATTATCAAAAAGAATTCAACATTCCAGTTAAAATAATCTAATCAATAAATGTAGCTGACTAGTAGCCCTCAACTAATCTATCAGGTAAAACAGTTAAATGTACAAATATGCAAAAAAGAAATAGAACCAATAAAATGAGAGTGATGTCCAGGTACAGTATAAATACTGCAGTTCATACGGAACTGTCGTCACTATCGTTTTATTTTACAAAATGATAATCTAAGGCACAATAATCTAGGCACATTATTAAGTGTTTACGAATGCCTGTGTTATGCTACAGTGGAAAGCATATTTGGGGGAAGCTATTTAGGAATGCAGAGCAGTTTAAGCATTAACAATCAAAAAAACACAATAAAATGCACTACAAAAATAATTTTTGAGTTTCTTATCCTTAGCTAATTTATCTCTGCCTAGAAGTGATTTGCGATGGGGTTCATGTCTGGTGAGGTATGATTCCTCTGGAGTCAGAAAGCTTTTTTGATAAAAATCTCCTTGTTTACTTCTGTATTCCTTTAAATATTAAAAGTTAGGTTGTTGTATTTGGGAGGATTGTTAGACAAGAGATAAGAAAGACTAAATTTGCAACACTTGCTGAATAAATATATAGTACAGGCTGTGGATTGTCAGCACGTGTGGTAACATGTGTAAATAATAATATATATTGACATTATAAACAACGCCACCAGAAGGAAGACATAGCACTGCCTTACTGTGGACTTCACTTATGTATTTCAACAGGAAATGTGTAAACTGATCAGCTCTTGTCGTTGTTGGTTTCTATTTTAATTGTCGGGTTGCCAGCTGATGCAGTGCCTCCCTTGACCGCACTTAATACCCCCAGGGTAAAGCTTTGCTTCTCTTTGCATCAATGGCAGTGGGCATTGTTCAAACACTGGAATCATAATCATAGCGATGTTTGGGAAATCAACAATTCAAAAAATAACTCTGCAGAATTATGAGTAAAGCAAGGGTAGGCATATTCCTTGACCTAGAATATATACATACTGGATGCATTGACAGTAATAATATCTGTGTATCACATCCAGGGGTAGTAGGAGGGCATCATGAATCCCCAATGTCTAAACTATTTTTCCCTTGCAGATACTACGAAATGACTTCCTTCAGCTTTTTGCCTTTATTACGTTCTCACATACTTACATAGAAAAACTTCTCTTCTTCCTGCTAAACTGAAAATGGGTTAATGCAGAGCATTGTGGGAATATTAGTTTTTATACCCACCTCCTTGTTTCCTGTAATTTGTTCAAGTTTCAGAGCATGAGTTTATTAACATTAAACATTCACACACATAGCACAAATAGTATAAAGTGAAGACTCAAAAGTAGATTACCTATTACACATACCTGGAGTTAATTATGACTACTACCTGCAGCTAGAAATCTAATAGCAGGTCATTTGATGAAAATCTGGTAGTACTTAACAGCATAGTCTCAAAATACTTAAAAGGGAAGTCAGTGTTTGCAGATGTTTGCATGCTCTCTGAATTGGACAGATTTGTGTTAAATATAACAAGAAAGGCATCCCTGTTTTTTCATTCTAAATCATGGAGGCTAACCGTAACATTACATAAACTACGAGATTTTATAATTCAAGGTCTACATGTGATGCGCTGTGTAGAGAAAGTGTTGTCTAGGTTTGCCTATTGAACTTGCATGTAGAGGACTGTTTTTTATTGTATACCAGATAGACTTGCCCGCAAAAAATGGACAGTCCAATAGATATAGAAACTGTAGTAATCAGAGAGTTATACAAAGGTTTTAACTTTACTGTGGAGAGTGATTCTGTTCAGGGATTACATTAAGGGGGCCCTTTGTACTATAATCAGTGGCATCAGTGAAATGTGTAGTTTCACAGTCGAGGACACTGTAATTGAAATTCATTCGGGTTCTCTACCTTCATATTCTCTTTCAAGTTCCTACAGTGTATACCTTTCTCCCCTGACATAAGGTAAATAGGAAACTAAAAGCTGATGTAACGCGTTGCTTTCTCTGTAATCAGTCTACTCACTACTGGGACAGACCCAATCACTGCTTGCTTGTCGACTTGCCGGCTCCCAGATGTAGTCTCTGTTTTAAACCCCTGCTTATTTAAGAAAGCACCGTGCTGGATGTAGGTTTTGTAAATGTCAACTGGAAATGACCAATTAAGGAGTAATATGGACCTAGTTTTGTTTGTGCCAGTTTGAATCGAAGTGCAGACCCAATAATACGATAGGATCCGAGAGATACATGAATGGAAATGGTTTGGAGTAGCATGTAATAGTCCTCCTGCTCTCTCCGGCTCTCTCACCACCCTCAAGGAGTAAATTGGAGTACATAATTACTGCAATACCATGTGAGCCAAATTGATTACTACTCCCCCCTGGCCATTGGAAAAGGGAATTGTGTGTCTGAACAAATCTTTAGTGACCACACATCCAGATTACACTGCATTAATCGGTAAGTATGCAATTTCAGTCCTGTTTTTTTTTTTTACATGGCTATCTTTCCTTTATTTTAGATGCAGTGGAGTAATTGCTGTGATGTGCCCCCAAATAAAGTTAAAGTTAAAGTTCAAGATTAAATTACAGAATTACATTCTGTAAAAAAAATTTTTGCAAGTAATATTGCATAATATTGTAGAAGATAACTAGCATCTTAATATTGTATAATGTTATTTAGATTCCAAGGCTTAGGCTATAACTGACATAAAAGCGGTAAAGACCAAAGTGGACTTCTACTATCTTGAAATAATTGCACCCAAATTCTACCAAACTTGAAATTTCAGTTAGAACGTACGAGTAGGCTACATCTCTTTCTTTAAATTCAAGAAGGACACCACTTTCCCAACAATGTAACTTTACTCTGTGGTCAATCTCGTTTTATGATTTGTAATAGTGTCAGTCCACGCTAAATATAATAATTGATTATGTTTGATTTTGAAAACTACAGGGGTTTTCCTCGATTTTCTAAGAGCATATTTTTCTCTGGGATATTGAAATGTTTCATTTTTCAGAACTGATTAGACTTTTGACAGATTTGGAGACTGTCTTAAGCTGATTTTATTTAAGTAAATTTATTGTGGTTATTATGATCATTATTAGTGTGGGTTCCAACTCAGAGACACATTGTAAAGTGACCATACTGCACAGATAACATATCTAGAACTGTGTGTTTTTACATGTGTGTGCGTCAGTGTCTGAGGAAGCTGAGGTGGCGGCAGAAATATGGTTTGAACTCCTAGTACTGGTTTTCATTAATATGTCAGGCATTTGTTCAAACAGCTGTCCAGTTGAGATCCTGGTCTTTGGGCTCCGAGGCACCCCCCTCCCCTCCAGCTCAGTGTCGTGTAAAGTTGGCTGGTGGTGCAAGCAATGAGGCGAATCTCCTCTCTCTAGATCTTTTATTCCTTTGCATTTAGTCATGACACGCACGCTGATTCATGCATGATTTCCACAGGGCAAAAGTTATTGTGTACAATGTATGCACACTCACATGTGTATCAGAGACACATGGAGTAGCCTCTCCTTTTTTAATGGTGGGGATAAAAACATGGGAGGTGTAGAATTTTATGATCCTCTGAGGTTTTATAATAAATAATATAACGTTTGTAATGGATT
Organism: Orestias chungarensis; assembly: GCA_032876305.1. Taxonomy (NCBI): domain Eukaryota; kingdom Metazoa; phylum Chordata; class Actinopteri; order Cyprinodontiformes; family Cyprinodontidae; genus Orestias; species Orestias chungarensis. The sequence continues at coordinate 1,160,323 of JAVLVB010000286.1, forward strand.
GCTTCATATTCTGTAAGCTGTACAAGACCTGCGCAAGGTTTGAGTCTATGGCCTCCAACACTGCCTGTTGTAACAATGATGATGACATCATCACCTTTGTGTAGTTATTCATAAAGAAAAGGTGAAAAGAGCAGCAGTTTGTTAATCTCATTTAGGTGTCTATATGCAAACCATCAGGTTTTACTACTTGCAGGCAAGCATATATTTGTTTTATCCAGTACGTCCCAGTTTACCTTAATTACCCAATTTCTTTTCTAATCTTTCTTTAAAGTCAGAAAACCTTAAATAACCTGTTTCACTTACAGGGGTTGGACAATGAACTTAAACACCTGGTTTTAAACCACAATAATTTATTAGCATGGTTTAGGGCCTCCTTTTGCGGCCAATACAGCGTCAGTTCATCTTGGGATTGACATATACAAGTCCTGCAAAGTGGTCAGAGGGATTTTAAGCCGTTCCTCTTGCAGGATAGTGGCCAGATCACGACATGATGCTGATGGAGGAAAACGTTTCCTGACTCGCCCCTCCAAAACAACCCAAAGTAGCATAATTATACTTATATCTGGTGATTTTGCAGGCCATGGGAGATGCTCAACTTAACTTTCATGTTCATCAAACCAATCTTTCACCACTCTTGCTTTGTGTATTGGCTCATTGTCATCCTAAAACACGGCACTGCCTTCAGGATACCATGTTTGAACCATTGGATGCACATGGTCCTACAGAATGGTTCGGAAGTCCTTGACAGTGACGTGCCCATCTAGCGCAAGTATTGGGTCAAGGGAATGCCATGATATGGCTGCCCAAACCATCAGTGATCGACCCCCATGCTTCACTCTGGGCATGCAACACTCTGGGTGATACGCTTGTTTGGGGCTTCTCTACACCGTAACTCTCCCAGATGTGGGGAAAAAAGTAACGGCGGACTCATTAGAGAACAATACATGTTTCATATTGTCCACAGCCCAACATTTGTGCTCCTTCCACCATTGAAACTGACGTTTTGCATTGGCACGAGTGACCAAAGGTTTGGCTATAGCAGCGCTGCCGTGTATACTGACCCTGTGAAGCTCCCGATGCACAGTTTTGCTGGAAACAGGAGAGTTGAGGTGCACATTTAATTCTGCCGTGATTTGGGCAGCCGTGATTTTATTTTTTTTGGATACAATCCGGGTTAGCACATAAACATTCCTTTCAGACAGCTTCCTCTTGAATCCACAGTTGATCCTGTTGGATGTGGTTCGTCCTTCTTGGTGGAATGCTGACATTACCCTGGATATCGTGGCTCTTGATACACCACAAAAACTTGCTGTCTTGGTCACAAATGTGCCAGCAAGACGTGCACAAACATTTTTTGCTCTTTTGAACTCTGGTATGTCACCCATAATGTTATGTGCATTGCATTTTTTTGAGCAAAACTGTGCGCTTACCCTGCTAATTGGACCTTCACGCTCTGCTCTTACTGGTGCAATGTGCAATTAATGAAAATGGGCCACCAGGCTGGTCCAATTTACGCATTAAACCTCCCAAACAAAAGTGACAGGTGTTTCAGTTTCCTCGTCCAAGCCCTGTATTTGTTCAGGCAGTTATGCATTAAATCCTACCCTACTTTTATCTAATGTTTCTTCAGATGAACTTGACGGATCAGTGAGATGAGTTTCAGACCAAATTATATCAGCAAATCCATCCAACAACAATCTTTAACCACTTAATTCAACCACAAATTATGTTCATAAAAAAATGGCTAACGATTATAGCTTGCCTTTCTCGAACAAAAACAGATTCCATTAATAATCCGAGCAACCTAATGTTCTTAAAAAAATATTTTCCTAAACACGGCAATCTTAGTTCTCACCCCAGAACAACTTCAAACAGCTGTCATCAGATTTCTGTTGTGGCCACTGAGACGGGTAGACGAGTTTTTATATTACAACCAAATATTTTAAAGGTATATGTTTTTACATGAAACACCAACACAAAGCATTGGCTATTATCTGTATGGCAAAACTATCAAGGCATGGTTGTCCACCTATGCTAGAGTTCAGAAAGCAAAAGCAGTGTTTAGACAACCTGGTTCCTGGTAACTCTGGGGGAGCTGCAGTGATTTATAAGTTTGAGACCAAGATGAAAAATATAAATTTTGCAGAGTGTAAATATGTCAATAATGGGAAAGTTTCAACGAGAAAAATATACTGAAAGTAAACAACAGAACGCCTGTTTGCAGTTTACTAGAAGCCAAGCGGGGACACCGCCATGTAAAGTAATCTTGTAAGATGAAATTAAACTTGGCAGCCTTATGCATTCAGTATGATTGTATTCAAGAAAAATCACTTAGGAGGTCTCAGTTTTTGAAAATAAATTCAGGTGAAAACAGGATTTCCTGGAAGAACGCTGTTTAACGCTGCAAACACCTTGAAACTGAGTCGGAAGTTCATCCTCCAGCAGGATAATGACCCCAAAGACATCCATGTGCAAAGTTTAGTTATATAAGCATATAAATGTGTAGTAGAAAGACTCAGTCAAAGTCCAGACTTAAATCATATAGAGATTTGGCACCAATGGTTTTGAAAAAACAAAGATAAAAGAATTTTGTCCATATATTTGCAAGTCCGGTAGAGATATACCATAAAAAACATGCACCTCAATCGGCAGCATAATTTCGACACTTTTTTGATTTTGTTTTGTTTTTCTTACTATGCTAAAATTTCTATAAAATCCATAGAACTATTTAGGTTTGACAAAGTATGTACAAAATTGGAAGGAATGATTACATTTTCAAAGATAGAAATATAGCGAAGCCAGGGTTACATTAGTCTTAATGTCACGTATTATTGAAGGAAAATTGAGGACTTGCTGAAACAGCACTGTGACAGACTGTAAGAAGCAGCTGCTGCTTGGCCTTGTTGCAGTTTGGTGACAGCGGTTCAGCATAATGACCTATGGGAAAAATTACCTCAAAAACTTCATGAGTCAGCATAGTTACATAGAGTGAGCAGCCTTGTTGTTAGCTTATTTTGGAGCATTAGAGAGTCAGGGGTCAGGACACCCAGACACAGTTACAAGCAGACTTATGGGAAAATCACTGCAGCCTCTCCTTGCCACATTGCCCTCAAAGCGATGTGATTCCAAATATCCCTACCATTCCTGTGGAAGTCAATATCTTTTTACAAAGACATTAACACTAAGTTATTGTAGATCAAAAGCTGAAATGTTGGTCATTTATTTGTAGTTTCCGTCACCACCACTAGATGTAAGTGTTAAACAAGATGTTTTCATAATTTGGATTTACTCTGCCACTGGAAGTAGTGAAGAGAATAACCACCTTTTTGACTTGACTATTGACACTACTGTGTCTGTCAGTGCAAATAGTCTGAAATCTGGTTGTTGTAATTAAAGCGACATTAAAGTTGTGGATTGAATTTGAAGCAATGTATTAGTGTGATTAAAAAAACAAACAGAGAATGAATGGCTAAAGAGAAATAGATGAGCAATGCTTTAGGGAGTATACAGTGAGTAAGAGTGGGAAAATTTACATTTGTTTTTAAACAATCCTTGATTTTAATTTGTCCTTGTCTGCAGGCCCACAAACTGGTGGCAGTGAATGGATTTTCCAATGGCTATGTGTTAAAAGGTTCTGTTATACCGTAAATGTGAAGCAGGGCATGTTTGCTTGAACAAGGTGTAAACAATCCATTTTGCAATCAACGTATGCTAATAAGACTTGGATAGCTAAAGGACCAGGATTACTCTATGCATTACTACTCATTCGTTTTTTCGGCATGACACAATTACTGGTAAATATGTGTTATACTTTGCAGAAGAAATTTATCCCGCGAGAGAAAAGAAAATTAACGCTGGAAAGCAGGAATCCTTTTTTCATTAGTTTTGCTTGCTTGTCATTGCTGCAAGCCTCTTTACAGAAGCACTCAGAGTCATCCCATTCCCAGCTGCCACACAGTAGTTCTCATAAAGTCCTGCTGGTAGATTCTAATCCTGAAATTACTCTTCAGCAACATTTGTTCTGGACAAAAGGATTTCCTGCAGGTAAATTTTTAAGAATGCTAAACCCCTCAACAAGCAAAATAAAGTTTGCCACAACCAGATCCATGTACTTTGTAAATTAATTCAACAACGATTTTCTCTTTTTAGTTTGATCTTAAGATCAATGAGACAGTATCTTCAAACTGCTGTGCTTACACTGACAGTACTGTGTAGATTGTATTTTGGTATCATTTCTCCTTGCTTTGTGTTTTGGTATGTTTTTAAGTTTAGGTATTTGCAATGAGCCAAAAAATCCATTCCATATTATTAAATATAAGAAGCAGATGTGAAATTAGAGAATTGTTTTCATTCATAGGAAAGATAATATGAGAGAGCTAAAATAATTACAGTTTACCTTTAGACAGACAATTACTATTAATGTGATCTAATTACTTTTTCTAAATTATAGAACCATGGTAATAAACTCTGGTCGGGTTACACTGAATCAGATATTTACAGCATTGAAGTAGACTTTTCTTATCCACTCACTAAAGGCCTGTGCCATTTTGACACCTCATTATACAATAACATATCTTCTTAGCCCTCTGATTCTGCAGAATGTGAAATATGTCTTCCGGCTAAGCTAGGCTGCCATATATTTTTGGGACACGCCAAATTAGAAATCCCACAAATGCCAAACAGAGGTCCTACTGCTGCCTTTTTTATTTACTTCTTACTTTGAAAATGATGTAGCGATGACACAGATAACAATACTTACCTAAATGGTACACTATGCAGATGCTCTGTCTGCAGTAAAGATGATTTACCTAAAGCATCTCAAACCATGTCAGATGTGAACAAAGCAGCAGATCTAAACAGATTGACTCACATACTATACAAAAGCATAATGTTACTGATCATATCAGACCAGGGTACTTGCTGTGCTAGTTTGTCACATTGGTGAGGAACATCTGTCCAACACATGTTAGCCTGCATCTGCCCTGCTGAGAGCTGAAGACATCCTTAGAGAGAGCAGTGAGTCCAAGCAACAGAGGGCATATTACATCCAGGTGAGGGACTAGAGGTCTGCATATGCTTCCTAGGACCTGTTAAAGCCACTCAGCTCTACTCTGACACAGACTAAAACCCCTGGGCCTTTAAATGGATTGCCAGCTGGACTGTTTATGGTTATGGGTTTTTCACACACGAGCAGCCAGGAAAAAGAAGATCCTGTTTTATGATGGACAGTTTGGGTTACTGCAGAGCTGTTTAATTTGTGTTGCATCCCTTTGATACACTTCAGGTTCTCTGTTTATGTTCCAACGACATAAAGTGCCTTTTGAGAGTGCGGTTTGTTAGTTACTGAAGAAGGTTTATTTCAGTGGGTTAAAATAGACGGAGGGTGCCCATGTTGCTTACAATACTGTAATGATTTGTTTGTAATGTTTTGCACTTTGTGAATTTCTGACATCTTTTTCACAAGCATCCCTGGGGAGGTTACTCTGAAAGTGCAATTATACAGAATTCTCGCATGTGAACGAGACAGCAGTCTTTGCATTCACACTCAATGTGTTTAGAACTGTGCGATTATAAACCGTTTCTTGGCTCATACGTGAATGCATCGGTGTGTTCCCTTTCTGAAGAATCATCAGCTCTGCAGTTCCCTTTGCCCCTGTTGGTCTGAGTCATCTTTTAAAGAGCTCGTGCAAAATGGTTGAGGAAATCATGTTGATGCTACTCCCTGAGAGTTTTGGTGGCCTGCCTGACCAACACCTTCAGTGCAGAGCTGATCCAAGGCCCAGGAAAATTACTTCACAGCAATCAGCTAAGCTTTACATCTGGGTAATACAGTACATTCGGCAAGTGATCATGATCACTGGCACTGGAAAAACACACACTTGCACATTACTGCTTAAAGAGTGGGAAGAAATAAACACAAGGTTTATTTATTTTTCTATCATGTGATTCTGCTGCTTCACCTATGAACACAAGCAGTGATTAGTTAGGAATATTCTGTTGTTGATCTATTTATATTCTAATGCTCACATAAAACATTAAGCAATGCCCTATAGATTTATGCAATTTGTTTTTCATTAGTACCACCATTAGGATGAAACTGTGTGTAACTATGCTTATCAGCCACTGGGGATAATAATAATAAAAATAAAAAAAAACTCAGCATCCAGCATTTCCATTTTTCTAACTGCAAGAAAATCATCAATGCTGCAATGTTGAATCTTGAAGCTTAGCAACTGTCAGTAGTATTCATTAAAAAAAACAATAAAAGAACCATAACAGTGGAAGTTTTCTTTTAATTACATCTAGTAATTTTCTGTCAAAGATTGGTGTAATATACTTTCAATGGCTTGCCATTAGACAAGTGCTTTGGATTTAGTGGCATCTAGTGATAGGGATGTAAATTGCACCCAACGGCCCCTAGCCATATTCTTAAACTAACTGGATATGAACTATCAATAATAAATCAGATTCTTTTTTAGAAAAAAATATTTTTTTTAGTTTTCTACATAAGATTTGCAAACAACAAAGTAGTGTTGTTTCGTGCAAAATCTAAAAAAATTCAGAGTTAACTTTATTTCTCCTCATTTTGGTATTTCCCACACTGACTTTTACTGTCAGCTTTTATCGACAAATCTCCTTTAGGTTTCAGAGGAAATACTGTAGCAGGTAAGCTTTAAAGGTTTTTGACAGGAACGAAACAAGACAGAGGCCAAACACATAAGTCAATCTAACGGGGGGGTTAAGGAGATTCAGAGAAGAAGAGAAAGCGTGACAGGCCAGAGTGAAAAAAGGAGGGGGTGTATGATCTGAGCATTAGAGATTGAATGAGGCAAATGTGGTGAGAAAAGGGACGTAAAGTAGGCCAGGGTAATGAAGGAAGGAACTAAGGCAGAACCAGGTGAGTCGCTACATCCCTGTCTACAATGTTCCTCACTGAAAAATAGTCACTGCCTCCATCACAGAGAACTGAGTGCAGGCCAGCTTTTAAATCGGATCAAACTGTAGGCATGTTGTGGGAGGGTATTGATGATTGTACTGCACGCTGAACATTTCCTTAAAATAAATATAAAACTGCTCAGTGAATAATAACCAGGCTTTCTCCAAGGCACTCCGAAGCTGCTTTAACATTAAGTAGTTAAAAATACACAATTTAGCTAATAATAAATGTCTTTTTTTTTATTTCAACAAATTTCTGAAAGGAAGATTGAGGTATGAAATACAGATGCTAAGCTCTTGCTGAAAATGCTTTAAAGGGTGACAAGTCCTGTCAAAGTGGTGATTAGCATATTTAATGCCCACCCCAGAGTGTTAACAAATCTTGCTGTTTCCTCTTCATATCAATCCAGCCGGCTGCTGACTAGGTGTTTCTGTTGATTTCATCGTTTTACATTGTGCAGTGCATTAAAATAAATAAATAAATAAACAAATAATCACACAGAGGCTTTGTCTCACAAATTTGAGCTCTACGCTAAATTGTCGTGACCAGATGGTTGTGACTCACTGGTGTTGCAATGTTGGATTAAAACTCTTCCATTAACAACATCTGGTGTTTTTAATAGAAAAAAATAATTGCTTTTTAGTACAATGGTTTTGTCCTAACCTTATGTATGTTTGGATTTCCGGTAGACCCAACGTTTTCCGTTCTACTGCAAATTTTCATTAGCCGCATAGTAAACAGATGGTTAAAACTCACCAAAATTATTTTTTGAACTGGCTCATCCAGTTTTCCGAAGGCCCACCCACAATTAAATTCCTGGTGCAGCCAGTGTTGTACCTTAACCTAAATAGAGCATCAAAGGATTTATCTAGTCCTGTCATGAGAGGCTCCTACTGGTTCCCATTGCTTCCCTTGGTTCTGGTTGCTTGGGCTTGCCGTTAACATAAAAATGAACTGTAATGTAAAATAGATAACAGGTGTGAGTATGGAGCCTTTTTTTTGCAGATTCCTGGTATGAAAATCTTCATTTTGAGAAGATTATCACTTCAGTGGTAGGAGAGGAGCCGGAGCCAAATTGCAAGGGTAACTAAAAAAAATAGACGTGGACGGACTCATCTCCACATACAGTTTTGACACCAGACTCAATCACCAGAGAAGAGATGGATCCATTTGGAGGGAGAGAGAAGTGTGTGGTTGATACTCACAAACTCCCTGCAGAGCACCTTGGACTTGTCAGTCAAATACATTGGTGTTTGCTTTTTTACTGTATGTTTCAAAAGGGAAGGTTCTTACTGTTGTCTGTGGTTAACTCCAAGCAACTCAAACTGGCTCTACAACAAGGTATATGACAGAATATAAGTAAAACTTAAAGGTAGTGTAACGTTTTAAGTAAAATCAGCCAGAACCCAAAACAAGTACATGGTTAACAAAAGGTTTTATTTAAATAATGGTGTAGATGGGGGCCCACAGGGGTCAGGAATCCAGCTGTGGGGAAGGTAGGAGAATGGACTATGGGGGGCCCAGGCAGCTCAAGGGACAGACAGAGGTAAGGAACAGAAAACCACCCACCAGAGTCTGAGTCGTGGAATAATCAGGGCTGGGTCAGAGACAGGAGGCTAGACTCATCAAACAGCAGAGGGACTTGGCAAAAATCAGGCAGGATCAAAAACCAGAAAACTCTAGTAACATGAAGCAAGGCTTGAAAGCTGTGACTTGGAGCAACAGACAATTTCGCACTGAGCTGATGGTAAGCAGCTGTTTAAATAGGGAGCAGCACTGTGCAGGTGAGGGTAAAGAGTAATCAGAACAGAAGAGGTAGAGCTGAAGGGCTGGAACCATGACAGGTAGTGAGCGGCACATGGGATATAGGAACAGATAACCTACTGCTGTGAAATATTATTTTAAACTGTTTCAATATGACATTTTAATGTATTTTTAATCTTTTTAAATGTTATGCTCTTAAATTGTAACTTTTAATTACACTTTTTAAACTTTATGTAAAGTACTTTAAAATTTCTTGTACATGAAGACTATCTATATATATTTTTTTTTTCCTCCAAACTCTTGATCCAACCTCCTGCCGATCCAGATATCCAGGAGCAACAGTCTCTGTCCTGGCTAAACCAGAATGGTTCACATCTTTACATTTGTGGAACTGTTAAGGAAGACATGGGAATTACGTGGTTCTTCAATATGTGTTTTGTGAATGTTTTTATGACCCCTAATGCATTATGTGTGGTGTAGGGCCATTCAATGCTTTTATGGCCTGTATAGTCCTTTTTAACAAGAGCAAAAGTTATATTTGCATTCTCAAAAGAAGGTTGTGCTTAATTACAAAGACATTTAGACTCTACTAGGGTTTCCCCTTGTTATTAAACCTTTTCTGAGGTGATTTAGGGATCCTAAAAATTAATCTGAGAGGTTTTACTAACATGTCCCATCAAAATTTCATGAAACTTTCTTGAACCATACCCCACTGACCTGGTTTCAGAAGTACAGATGGATTAGTGGAAGGTAGGTCATTTTTGGGATAGTTAAATATTTAATTAAATTATACTGAGTTGAGTTCACACTTAAATATTTATAATTTCACAAAGTCATGCAGATTAATTTGGACTGCGACTAATTTAGATTGAACATTACAGACAGTAAGAAACACATCTCAAAGCTTTCATTTAGTTAGTTTTTAATGTGTAATTTGCAAATTTTATAGTTTATTTTTATTTTTTGTGTTTTTACAAATAAGATGTCCCACACTTTTTAAAAATAACTGAAGGCTGGTTGTAGAGACAATATATAAAAAATGAATAAAAAATGAATGCATGTTAAACAATCTACTTAGTCACATATCTTTATCAGTAGGTCACTTGTGTATCTAAAATTAATTTCTCATCCAACAGCAGCAGAAAAAACCATTTTACTCCAACAATATAGTTTGTCATAATTCTCCATGATGTAGGTAAAAAAAAAATAAAAATAAATATATCACAGGGAGATGTTTAAATTCTTAGACTGAATGGATTTTTAACTCACAAAAGTCACTTCATTTACCTTTCATTCAAATAGAAGGAAGAGATGTTTAAAATCTCTTCTCTCACTTAAACACTTGCAGACCCACCTTGTTTTTGTTCAGGAGTGAGTAGTTTGCATCAGGGAGTGTGCGTGGGTGTTTGTAGGCAGACATGTTGGAGATGCTCCTGCATGTGCTGCATGTAAGAATCATGGTTTTATAAAATAACCACTGATCCAGTTTCATGGACTGTCAATTGCTCAAAAAAGAACCTGGCTGACAACATGAAGTTGAAAAGAAGATCTCAAAACCCAACTATTGTGGCTTGATCAAAAAAATTATGAAACATATAAAAAATGAAGCCAATTATATGCCAAGCATCTGCCTTTTTGGAAACCTACTACAACGTTCATTATTCTCTTGTTTTTATGACTTTTACTTATCTAGTTTTCTCTGTCATTCCAAAGTTTAGGTTTTCTTTCTTGCTGATTCTTTCCTTGACAAACTGCAATCACTCTGAGACTCTGCTTGCATTTGTATCGTAAAATACTTTCCACTGCGACCTTTTTCAGATTTGGAGGAATTAATTGTTTTAGCCTCATACCATAAAGCAGTGCAACAGTTCTCCTTGCTTAGTCTCTCGTCCACTTCTGATTCACCCCACAACTGCAACATCGTTAGGGTTATTTTGACAGATAATAGGACTCTCACTTGTACTGACCTTAGAACAACAGTAAAATGGAAAGGTGAGAGTATTATTTGCCTACAAAGTGACAATTATTGACACATCCACCTGTCACTTCTAAAGTTTTTTTTACAATCAATTTAGATTTAAAGGCATTAAATGAACTGAAGAAAATTTTATGATGTGGTTCTCCTCACTGTTGCCTGCTTTGTCCATTTCATATATTGCCCTCATGACCAGAATTTATTCTCCCAGCATGAGATAAAACAACATTATTTAGATTTCTTATGTTTGCCAAATGTTTTGCACTTCCTTTCTATTGCAGGAGCTTGAAAATATCCCAGATTACCTGTGCATAGGGTTAGGGTTAGTTTTCATTAAGGCAAGGCAAGGCAAGTTTATTTGTATAGCACTTTTTTGTGTACAAGACAATTCAAAGTGCTTTACATAGAAAAAAGGAGCAGAAAATGAAAAATAGAAAAATGAATTTAAAATAAATAAAATAAAATAATAATAATAATAATAATAATAATAATAATAATATTCTCAGTTGCTATATGTGTTACAGCAGTCTAACCTGCCAGAGATAAAAGCATGGATAAGTCTTTCTATGTCCGGTTTAGAGACTATTCCTCTGATTCTGGCAATGTTTTTAAGATGGTAAAAGGCTGCTGATGTTACTGATTTAATGTGGCTGTTGAAGTTCAGGTCAGTATTGAGTATTACGCCAAGATTTTTGACCTGATGATTAGGTTCCAGAGAGAGCGTCAGAAGGTAACTGATGACACTTTCTCTATGTTTGGACTCAGGCTGCAGATGATCTGTTCAACTGTTGTATCGCAGACAGGTGTGAACTGTGTCAGCTCCAGTCAGACAGATGACTCGGAAAGACCACCATACTCACACATTAACCATTTTCAAATTAACCAGGTAATCTTAATATTTGTATGTTTTTAGGGAATGTGCAAGACAACGTATTGTTTACTTCTGCACCCCAAGTCAAAAACTGACATTAAAAATTAAGACCATTAAATGTGGATATTTAAACTATTAAACCAAGATTGATAGTCAGTTTGAGTGTTTCCATCCAATTTCAGGGATCTATTAGCTTTGCAATGTGTATGACATAAACTGTTTTTGATATTGACTGTCGAAATGTAAATGATAAAACAAACAGATGTCCCCTTTCTACTCCAAAAAGATGAAGTTTTAGTTGTCTGTTTATGAAACATCTTTCCAACTGCATAATATTACTTTTAAATCTCTAATGCCACATAAAATACTCTAAATCCCATTAACTCAAATTTTTCAGAGTTCAAATGATCACTCTGCTGCTTAAAAGGGACGCTATTTCTTTAAAGTTTTATCTGATTAGCATGATCCTTTGGAAATTGAAAAAAACACCTGCAGAGATGATTCTTTATTTCTGTATGCCTCTGAGCCTGTTCTTTCGTGTAAATTTCAAATACAGTGGAACACAGATAATAATCCTTTGATCAACTGTTTTTCTCAACAACGAAAAATAAAAACTCCTTCATTTCTGAAATTGCATGCAACCTGTTATACTGGTGGTATTATTTATGGATTTTAATTAAATATAAAAGCCAAACCATCATTGTTTTTTTAACATATTGAGTATTTCTGTGATTGTGTAGAGCCCTATTTGGAGAGATTTTGTCAGATAGTGCTTATGTTTTTACTGATTTTGCCAAAACAAAAAAGAAAATTTTACCTCATTTTCCCTGGACGTCTTATCATAACTGATAAGTGAAGGGAAAATAATTGTTTGCCAAGAATGGCATGTATTTGTATTCAGACTCCCTCTCTCAGAACTTTGGCCAAAGATGTAAAATAATTTTACATATTTGAAGTCTTGTTGTTATGCTTTAAAAGTTGGGTGTTCCCTTGTACCATAATTCTTATGTTAACAGTGCAGGTAACCATTCTCCCTCTTTAACAGACAGCATGGCGAACCCAGGCATTCAGCAAGAAAACAAGAGTTGGCATTAAAGATAACAGATTTAATAAAAAGAAAGCAGGGTTCAGGTTGTGTTTACAGGACAAAAGTTATAGCCCTGCAGTGCTGAGTGGGGCAAGAAAGCACCAGCAATGGTGTTGTCAAGAGAGAGAACGTTAGCTGGCGGGAGACTTTGAGATGACAGCAAATTAAAAACGCAGCAAGAGTCATTTTTGGACATGACAAGAGTAACAAAGGATCTTTCTTATCAAACAGGTTGGTAACATGGAGACAAACAAGACAAAACAAAAATTATAAAAATATACTGTAACGACGCTGTTGATAATCTGGTAGCGAGGAGAAACTGTAGGAAAATTATTTTTGCCTGGTGCCTGGGTGGAGGGAATTAGATTGATTGCCTAGCATAAATTCCAATAAACTTTGCCCTGCCAGTCTGTCTGCTGAAAAACGCATGCATACATCATGATGCTGCCACCACTACCATTTTTCAATGGGTCTGTTCCATAACAATTATTACAGTGAAGAGTAATGCTAACTGTCACTGTCCAAATGCAGATGGGGAAAATGAACTTGGATGAATAGATAATTTATTGTAATTTGAATGATCAATACTCTCAGGAAGCCATTCTGCTGGTGGTTTGTGTTGGTTTTCCTCTCTGATTCTCACCAGGGGGCGTCTGGAGGCTGAGACTGGGTTGGCTGTTGGCTGGTACTCCTCTGTTGCAGCCATCTCAAGATCCCTCGCCATCTGCAACCAGAAAGAATCTTATTGGACAAACTTCCACGAGTGGACCCACTCCTCCACTGTCTCACCGCACAGCCTGTCTGTCCTCCGCCACACCGCTCAACCTCCATCCGACATTCACACCCCTCTGGCTCACCTTCTTGCGCCACCACACGACCATCGGAGTTCTCCGTTGTTTCTACTCACTTCTGCCTGGCGGTCCCATCTGCTCCCCAAACGTAAGACTTTTCCGGTTACTTCACACACTGAAGACGGAAACACACTCATTTCTCTGTCTCCCTCCAGCACTCCCGGCTCCCTGCGCCATTTCCCTCCTTCCTCCTTCGGTCCAGAGAACCCCTCCCGCACATTCATCTCCTGATCTAAATAAATTCCATAACCTGCATCGATCTCCTGAGTTCTTCCTGTTTGTGGGTCAGAGCTACTTAAGGCCATGACAAATACAGGTACCTGGAAAACAACGGAGCGAGTAATGGCGACACGGACACTGAGCAAGGGGAGAAACATAATGGGAGAATGCAGCTGTTAGTGGATAGAAGGCCGAGCTTAAAAGCTAGGAGGATGACAGGTAAAATAAAGTGAATGAGTGATTACAGGTGTGTATAGTTTAGTGGAAAGTAGGCTGAGGAAGAGAGAGAATAACACAAAACAGTAATATTTCAGAAGGCTCAATAGAAATAGGAAAAACATAAGAAAAACAATAACTTAATCACAACAAACACAAATAACCAACTACAGCAAAACAACCCAGACCATAACACATTGTAATTATGTATTTCTCTGTTACTTTATATATTAAAAATTAACTGTCCAAAACACTTTCAAATACGATTTAAAAAATTTAAAAATAAATAAATGCTGTTCGATCAATGATGACGCTACTTTCTATTGCACATATTTTAGAAAAAATGTAGTCATTAAATTGGATGAAGTAAGAGGCACTTGATCACGCTGCACCTAAAGTGATTCAGACTATCAACACTCTATCATTAACCTATCTACAAAAGCATTGCTAATACCCTTACTAGTTTTAACGCAAATAAGTTCAGGGGATTGGAACATGAAATCACTTTATTATCTCTGACTAACTGTCAAAAAGACACTCTCATTCCTTCTGCCCACATTCAGCCTCTTCCAAATCCGGAGCTACTTACCCCTGCTTTCATTTTATCTTTATGACGAAAGACAAGGAAAAAACATCGATGTTAACAAGGGAAGAAGGTTTGAATTTTATAAAACAAAGCAACAGGAAACTCACATAGGACAGAAATACACTATGCGAAAAGATGGTTTAGCTGGTTCAGTTGAAGTCTAAGAACAAAGGATGGGCTGAGCCTGATACGTGCTGTGATTTAAAACAAAGAATTCAAAGAAGCTGTATAAGAAATAGCAAGTCATCAGAGACAGTTGGTGAGGCAGCAAACAATCGATGCTGTCATCCTAATGCTGTGCCCCCCCATCATCTCCTCTGCATGGGTGTTATACTGTAAAATTACTGTAGACCTCTGATTTGGAGTAAATGCACTGGCAGGTTGTTGCAGATCAATATCAAATAATTTTTTTGCAGACCTTCTATTGGTGAGGCAAAACTCCCAGCAGCCACTACTGGTAAAAATCCACAGTAACTCCATAAAAAAAGGTCAAGCATAACCAATTACGGATACTAGTAGAGCAGCATATCTAAATGGTTAATAATACAAAAAAAACAGTAAGACATCATCTCCTCATCCTTTGTGAGGTTACACTTTAATGAATTGTATGATGGATACAGCAGAGGGCAAAACAGTTCAACCACATAAAGAGTGTTTAGTTAAATGAAACCAAAATGATGCGCATATTGTTGTCTGTGGTGACACTTTTGGTGACAATTTTTTCATTGACGTTAGGCATGATGTGAAGTGCACTTGCAACACACTTTTTATGCTGAATATATGAGCATAGTTTGGGCTGCACAGCGGTGCAGTTGGTGATACTGTTGGGTTGCAGCTCAAACGTTCTGGGTTTAAATACTGGCCTGGGATCTTTCTGCATGGAATTTGCATGTTTTCTGTCTGCATGGATGGGTTCTAACCACGTACTCTGGTACCCTCACAAAGACCATTAGGATAACTGATTCATTCTAAAAATGTTGCGCGAATGGTTGTTTGTCCGCTTTGTCTTTATGTTGCATTACAATAGACTGAGGACCAGGGTGTACTCAGCTCTTGCCCAACTGTTGGGGATAGTCAATAGCAACACTCTCCTCCCACTCCTCCCCATGTCACGACACTGCATTATAAGTGGGTATAGGAAATGGATGAGCATTATATATTTTATCTTGACGACAACTTTAGCCTGAAACATTCTGTTGATTTTGACCTTTAAAACCATCTTGGATACTCAGCTTTGTCAACTTTAGCCAATCCTAGGTCACTCACCTGAGTGAGCATCTTAACACTGTTATCAAGAAGCAAAGAAAGTATGTCAGAGTTTCCCACAAATGCATTTGAGAAGTGTGAAGATGAGATGCGGGTGACTACAGTTCACTTCTAGGCGTTATAAAACAGGTCTGTGGGTGGACAGGCAGGGCCGGGCTGCCTGAGCTCATCACAAAGTAGTCTTATGGTGTCTCAGGGATTTCAGCTGGAGAAATCCTCTTCTGCAAATCTCAGCATTGGATGAAGTTTATTCAGCTTTGACCCACAAGATGTTTTAACTAATGGAGTGTAGTGACATGAGGGCATGTTCCAATGATTTTGGAAGTTTTTTTTTACATCTGATGAAAGCTTAATATAATTATTCATAAATATACTGTTGGCATTATGGTTTAAGGATCGGATAGTATTAGAATAAAAAAGTTACCTTTTTGAGAAATTAAGTTTAGGCATAAAAAGAGTTAGAATTTTAAAAATATGATACACATGCTCCACAGCAGGGAAAGTAAACAGATTTCTTATTGTTTCTTTTTTTTTTTTGTCACTAGCAAAATTACTTAAGTTCTGCTTAATATGTGATCTTGTTTTTGGGAGCTCGTTTAAAATACTTTGTATCCTGCCATAGGCTTAGCTTCAGTCATTTCTGATTAAAATACTTTGGTTCAGTTTTTCTCATTGAACAGCACAGTTCCTTGTGAGGCTTGTTACTAGAGTCAGTGAGGATGAAGGTTGAACTATTTTGACATGATATGTTTAAATCAATTATGGTAAGGATTTTACTTTTTACTTTTTTTTAAAAAGGGTACCAACTGTCGAGCATGGTCACTCAGCATCATGCTGAGGGTTTGTTCTACTTCTGGGAGTGATACAAACGCAGCCAGGTAAATGTAAAGAAGGTTACTAGACCTTTAGATTCAATTAGGTTTCAATAAAAAGGAACAACTAGATGGTTAAATATTTGAATCTGTTTTATAACAACAACAAAAAAACAGTTAAAAAAATTATAATGAAATGAAAACTGTTAAAGGCCGACACCAAAGTTCTGGAATGTCACTGACTTTAACTTTAATAAAATACATGAACTTGGCTAGAATGTCTTCTTTTGTAGAAACCAAACCGTTTTAAATGATCATTAGCATCTCTAACAATAATGATTGTTAAAGATCAAACAATGAGTATGCCAGAAACTTGCAGGTTGCTACAAAAAGCATGCAGTCAAAGTGCATCTTATTAGGGCAGTTGTCAGAGTATTGCATTAGTTGGGGTTGTATAATGATGTATAATAGTTGTATAATGATGTCAGCATAAAAAAAAAAAATTAATACAGTAAACATCATTGGGAACCAAAAATTAATCGCATTAATGTCAGATATACGTGTAGGAAAATGTCTGATTAGAACTGTATCTTATTGCATTGGAGTTTTACAAAAATAATCTTTGGAGTAATTGGAATCAAACCTTTGGATCTTTGTCAAGAGAGAAATGGGAAAAAACCCAATTCTGACCTTAAACGAATTTAACAATATAATCAGCAAAACGAGGACATTAAAAGGCTTTACAAATTGGCTTGATGTGAATACCCTGTGTGAATTTGCCTAATGATAGCTGTCTCCTCATATTATTAACATGGCATCTGAAAACATTCACAGCCCATAATCTGAAGATGGCTGACTGATTTAGGCTATGTATTTGACTCACTGACAGACATAAACTTTAGTAAGAAATATGTTGGAGTCCTTCTTATTTACTGATACGCTTTTATTTCCCTTGTTGGTCTTAAACACTACAGGCAGCATCTTACCGTTAAATTATGACACATTTTGTGTTTAAATAACCATTTTGGTCAGTGTGATATTTGTCCATGTTCAAAAGACTCAAAAGGATAAAAAAAAATAATTTGCTGACTCATTAGAAGTAAAACAGCAACGTCTCGGCTCTTTGAAATCCAGTTCTGGAGACAGAAAGTTGAGAGTAGTCGACAGTTTAAGGAATTGTATAAATAGACTGAATCTGTGTGATAAAAATGAAAAGTTCTACCATGGGGAATGCCACAATACAAATCACATATTTATTTGTTCTTTGAAAGATTACTCTGTCTAAAATAATGTTACCTAATGTTTTCGTTCCTTTAATTATTTACAGTGCTTTACCCTTCTGAACACAATATCTGTCTGGCATGTCTTTCCCTGTTAGTGTAATCAGTCTCGCTACAGGAGTTTCTTTCCTCGGCTCAGCCAGACACCCATTTGTTTGTATTTCTGAGCGAATTTTTTTCACATCAGACTGCTAAAATACTTCAGAAATGTGTGCCTAATAAAAAGTATGCTTATTCTCAAAATATAGTTTCACCAGAACGCTTTGTAATTATTTCTATATATCTATGGATCTGATTTTCACTCCGTCTTGTTTTTGTATTATCACAATTCGAACTGCAATTCAAATTTAAAGGAGTAGATGTGATAAATAAAGGCTGCTAACATTGCACAGATACATTAAAATGTGTATCTGTTCAATGTTAATGGGCTTGGTGCCCTTGTACTGCAGTTGACTAAGACCTGAGTTATCACTGATGGAGAGAAAATAATGTGGAATCTGTCTTATGGACTCTGATCCCCTTTAAACTCCTCCTAGTTGTGCTTGATTAGCACCAACCGTGATGACAAGTAATCAGAAAAGGAAGAATAGCACACAAACCAACTTGCATTCTGCATAATAGATAGAAAAAAGACCATACCCACTATGAATGGACTGGGGGGGAAGAACAATGTTTACCCAAAGTTGACCTCTTTAACATTAACCCAAAATAACTTGAAAAAAATAAATAAAAATCAACTGACCAGGAAAGGAAAAGGGGGAAAAAACGCTCCAGACTAGTCAAAAAAACACTACATTTGCACAGCTCAGTTTTAGAAATAAAAGCATATATCTGAGCATAAGCTTACCTACAAACAGTATGAACATAAGTTTAGCTTTTTTTTGTTGATTTATGATGTTTCGTTGATTAATCATTATCGTCATTCATTTCTTGCAAACCAGTACAAGATCCTAAAGGGAGATTAGAAAATCTTAATAGTGCCACAATCCACCTTATTTGCTATAAGTTTTAAAAATGAGCATGTATTAAGTACAAGATATTCCTTTGTTGCAGCCATAGAAGGCAAGTTTTATGATTCTAGCCTGTTTGTGTGCTTTGTTTGCCTTCCACTCCTGCTCTGCTGCTGCTATCTAATAAACTTTCCATCATTTCACCTGTTTCCTGAGATTTATTAGAACCTATCTGGCCGGCAGTTAGTGCCAGATTATGGAAAGCTCTTTGTGAGTAAATGTGCAGCGTTTCTTTCTTGCCAGCCTGCATGATCCTGATTTTGTTTTTTTCCTTAAAGATTTCCCCGTCTTGGTTTGCAGAGTGGGCGTCAAAACTCCTAATACAAAAAAAAAAAATTCTAGTTGGCATTTTCTATATTTAACAGCATGAAATGATCAATAACAGAGTAACGACACTGATTAGGCGCACCTCTACTCCTTCACCTCCCCTCCTATCGCTCTACCTTCACAAACAGGTGGCTTGGGCACTCACCCCTAGACACGCACTCAGGTGCGTTTTCTTTTTTCTTTTTTTAAATCTTAGACTACCACTCGTAGTGCACTTGACAATAAGATAGAGCGGCAGAGAAAAAAACTGTCTGGGGAGCAAAACAGAAAAAGGAAAAGGGAGAAGGATAAAGATGTTGGCGGGATTAAAAAAAGCCTTTCAATGTGGTTGAAAGATAGTTAGAAAGTATCGTCAGTGTATCGACAAAAGGACAAGAGGGTTGTAAATATTCAGGTTAGCTAACGCTAGCTTAATACGGAATTGTCACATATTCGTCTGTTAAATGTTGTCTCCCCTATTGAACTGATAAGGGACGTGATTTGTTCTGTATTTCTATGAATATCAGATACAAACGCCTGTCACACACACATACCCACACACTAAGTGTAAGAATGACAGAAATAAAACTCAGGAAATATTAACACAGGAAAGCTTGTCCAACGCTTAGCCCTCTGCTATTTATTCACTTATGTATATTTATTATTATTGATTCTTTAATTAAAGATGAGTTGTACACGTTTATGTGTGTATAAGATAAATTAGTCCAGTGTCACTATAGCCCTTAGACTCAACAGGGTTGGTGACCCATGTTACCAACCTTTTTGGCAGGGGGACACTTGAGTTTAAATGTCTCATTCAATATCCCTAAAGTGGTGTTGTGATGTACCTGATAAGTCAGATCAGATGCAACGTCCAGTCAGTAACTGTTATCCAACAGGCAGATAATTTAAATTTAAAGATTAATTTTATTGTGTTTTGACTGCTGTATATTTTAAACCTAGTTAACACAGAATTAATGTCATCGAGCTGTGAGGATGGAGAGAAAGAAGAGAAGATGACATAGGAAGAATCAGGACAGACAGGGGAAGGCAACTGGTTGGTCTAATATTAGGTGGTAGTGAAGGAACAGCTACTTAATCCCAAGCAAAAATGTACATTATTTTTAAAAACTGTATTAAGATCTGTAATTTTTACAACTAATATAAAATGTTTTTTTGACCATATGACTTAGTGGAGAATACCACAGACAAAGGGTGAAAGAGGCAGACATGAGGTCAGTGATAGAAGAGAGGTGTGATGATATCAGGTAGGAATAATTACATTAGGAGGCAAGAAAAACATATTTACCATGATATTTTGAATTTCTGATGACCATCTTTCATTGTGTTCTTTTGGGGGTGGGGGGGTGGGGGGGCTGTGCAGGCAGACATGGCGAGTCAATCACCACAAAGGAGAATGTGTAACAGAAAGGTGCAGATCATGAAGAAGAGGGATAGGAGCACAGCGCTGCAGAGAGGGTTGAGGCAAGGCTTTATTTAGAAGATCCATCTGAATGGCCCATATCCAAGATTAGAGAAGATTAACAGGTGTTTTTCCAAAACATACTGTTTTCGTTTACTGTCTAATGGAGAAAAAGTTGAACGAGATTGGTTACTGTATTCCAAAAACACTAACTGAAGCTCATCAAAACATACCTACGTTCAAATATGATAAATGATCGCTTGTCCCAGTTAGCAGTTATCTCTATTGAAAACAGTGTGGCACTGTCTATTTCATTTGATGCTTTCAAATTGGCAAGTACAAAGTCACAGAATGTAACAGTTTAAACGTCATAAATGTTAAAACTCTGACATGGAGTCCAGGCTGTTAAGATTTCATATTTCCGCTGCATAAAATGTTGAGCACTGAGTGCAACTACTACAATATATTTGTACTTCATTAAACTTCTTATTTGCTTATGATTGAATTAATCACCTGATATAATATGTAACATAAAAAAAAATCCATAATATGACTACTGTATTTTTTAAGTGCATGACTAAGGCAGATGAGCTGTATGAGACGGGTAGCGTCACACGGGAGGGGGGTAATAGTAAATAAATAAATATTGTGAAGGGAACATTAAAAATGTTTGTTAGGATTATTAATGAGTGTTGCCAGTTTGGATAAGGCTGCCTATCAAGCTATCAGAATGAAGGAAAACATGCTAACAAAATGCCTCAGACCTGCCGCCCATAGGCGGTTCAAAACTAACAGAATTGGCTCTTTGGCTCACTAGTACAAGTGTATGTTAGGGTGCGCCGGTGTGACATGTTCGCATCCACCTCAAAAATATGTAGTTGCGCCCCTGGTCCCATCCCTTGATCACTCTTTCTGAATCTGACACCTACTTCACTATTCCGCCTTTAGTAAAACCTATTTAGGAGCTGAAATTTAGCCTCTCTACTGAATCTGAAAAGGATAGTGGCTTTATTTATGAGCTCTTCATTTTACCAGTTTCCGGAGATTTATTAGAACCTATCTGGCAGGCAGTTAGTGCCAGATTACGGAAAGCTCTTTGTGAGGAAATGTGCAGCGTTTCTTCCTTGCCAGACTGCATGATCACAATTTTGGTTTTTTCCTTAAAGATTTCCTAGTCTTGGTTTGACCATGTTGGATACCTCAATGGATTCTGTCTTCTGGACCTCAGCCTCATTTATGCCAACAACATTTGCATTCTGTCCCATCCCTTGATGACTCTTCCTGAATCTGACACCTACCTCACTATTCCGCCTTTAGCAAAACCTATTTAGGAGCTGAAATTTAGACTCTCTACTGCTCTACTGAATATGAAAAGGTTAGTGGCTTTATTTGTGAGCTCTTCATTTGTCAAAAGTCTCTGTCACTAATCTTAGTTTCTGCCCTCAGAGGTTCATGGTCCAGCTGCTGGAGTTTTCCTGTCCTTAGAGATTTTTCAATAAACAATAATCAACT
Source organism: Orestias chungarensis (assembly GCA_032876305.1). NCBI lineage: Eukaryota > Metazoa > Chordata > Actinopteri > Cyprinodontiformes > Cyprinodontidae > Orestias > Orestias chungarensis. The sequence goes on from JAVLVB010000286.1 coordinate 1,182,438, forward strand.
CTCATTCCTTTCACCAGAAATTCTGTTTAAATTTTAAAAGTGAACTTTCAGGTCCTCAAGTCAGTTGAAATCCAGTCAGTACTGGCACTTAAATTTTGTAACACTGATTTTGTACTATATTTAATTGTTTTGTGGTTTTTGAAAAAAAAATACATTTGCGATTATATTTGAATGCAGTCCATCACTGCTGGTTAAAGTCGTTGGAATCTCTAATATGTGTAGTTTCTGTAGTTACAAGAACAGTTATTGTTCTTTATTGGTTACTGGTTTCCAGTGTTGTGATCTGACAGATTGATGTTGTTCATTTTATTATTGGTGAAAGCTACTTTCAGACTGCAATTATGTCACCTAATAATTACAGTTTCTATGGTGCAAAGACAAAAAAATGCTTTATCTGAAAATAGGAAGAAGCAACCAAAGTCAATTTATGCAGTGTCATGAGTGCAACTTCCTAGAAATAAAAAGCATCCATAATGTTCTGTCAGCACACTAAGACTGTTCTTCTGGAAAGCAAATTGTTTTTAAAGAATATCATCATCTTTACAGTCAAACAGAGTGATTGCAAAATCAGTTTTTTGTCACGAATTGATAAATATGACTCAAGCAAAGGTGGAATTGATTTGAAGAAATTATGGTTTATTAACCGAAGAAAAACACGGGATGGAAACTAGAATGTAAACAAAGGAACTACACTAATAAAATACGATGTGGAGCACGGGAACTAATAGGCAGCGTAAGAAAAATAAACAATGGGCAGCACAGTGAAACCAGGCGAACAGAAGAAAGAACTTACTGGGGCGAGGACAACTGGAACTCGAAAAGATGTACAAAATAAACAAGATAAAACTAATAAAACTAGAAACAATGAATAGAAAGACAACTAATAATCACAGAACAGCAACAAAACAACATGGATTTTTCAGGGTAGAGGAGGTTTTGCTTTCCAGGTTGTCCACCGGGGGTTGCCAAAGCTCTACCGAGGCAGGAGCATCATTCCACACCTTTGCACTCTTCACAGGTGTTCTCCATCACTAATGAGCGGAGGCAGATTAAGAGGAGCAGTGGACCAGCTACACGTCGCCTGAGTATTATTTACAATCGGTAACGTTGTACTCTCAGGGCCAGCTAAGACTAGTGTTTTCCTTGTTGTTTCATGTTCTCTTGTGCTAAAAATTTCTCTTCCTTGCCCTCTAACCCTAGTAGACTTGTCCTCCTCACTGATGGCTTCCAAGTATCCTCCGTGCTCAACCATTCCCTGAAACCCTGGCTCCAATCCTCACTCTGGTTCCACTCCTCTTCAGAATCAGCTCGGTCTGCCCGCTCCAGTCTCCGACAGAACACCTGCAAAGGAACCCCCTTGGACAACCTCCTCTCTGGAACTTGAAAGTATCATGCATCTACTCTCCTCTCCCTGGCGTGAATTCTTCAACTACTCCACAAGTAAGACAACTCACTGCAAAAAGACTCAATACCCCTGATCACAACTTGTCACTGTTTTATGTGCAGAGGCTTCCCTCGTTCTCTCCAGAATCTATACATGATAGATAGATAGATTTATTATTAGTAGTATTAGTATTATTATTATTATTAGTAGTAGTAGTAGTAGTAGTAGTATTGTGTTTTCTTTCGTCCACTCCTCCTTCGTGTTTCTTCCTCTGTTCTCTCTTTGTCCACTTACTCGTAATCACAACTGGAAAAATTTATGTAATCTAGGTCACTATTCACCAGTGCACTATTTAAACCCAGCTCAGTTCTTCACTCGCTGCTAGAACATGTCCTCCTTTCCTTGTGTTAACCTGCTGCCTTACCTGAGTCATTGTGTTTCCTCCTGTCTCCTGTTGCTCGTCATCCCTGTAAGTTTTCCCCCTGCTTGCCATGTTTCTTGCTGGTCTCTTTCTTCCTCCACGTCCTCCGGTTTTGCGTTACGTTGTTTTGTTCATTTAGTTGCATCTTCATTTTGTTTTCGCACGCTCCACCTCAGAGTTTGTTTATTTGTTTAGTCCTAGATTCCTGATCGGTTCTCGTGTCGCTTTATTCAGTTGTTTTCTCTGTCCTCCATTCCGGTTACAATTCAGTGTCAAGTCAGAATTCATTACACAATAAACATTATTATGTGCCACTGCAATTCCACCTCTGCCTTCTTGGGTCGTCATTCCCAGCTTGTGACAGAAATATGTGTTGGTGAGAGCAAACAAGTTTTTCTGTATGTAGTAATAAACGTAACAACTTGACAAAGTTTTTCAATCTAATGAGCTATTATGTCTTCATGATTCTTATGCCTCACCTGCAATGTGAGATATTTATGGGGTTTCACTTGCTATCATTCATTTGAGACAATTTTTTTGCAAACTGGAAGTCAAGTGACTGAGAGGGAATTTAATGGAGATGGATATTCAAGAGGGATACATATATCATCTTCATTATGGATCCCATGTTTTCATAGCATTTTTTTTTTAACCGACTTTAACTTTTCACTACTTATTTTCTTTACAAAAGTTGTATGACATGCACTTTATACTAAACATGAAACCCTAAATACAAAGCAACCTAGTCTTTTAGCAAGTGCAAAGTTGTTTCTTAGGGAACGTGTCAGATTTTCATTGGTTTTCTTCTTCTGTAAAGTGGGATGATTAAAAGTGTTCCATGCATACAGGAACAGTGACTGAATGCTTCTCATGAATGAAAGGAATATGTATTTTTGATTGAGTAAATGTTCAACGGATCTTAATTCCTTGAGGTATCCACAAAGAATAGAGAAGCATCATGTGCAAATGGCTAATAAGCTAAAGTTTGTGGTAAGTTGTTGTAATGTTTTCTAAAAACTGTTATATCTAGGGTCCTTTTGTATAGTATACTGGACTACAAGTTATTTTCTACTCTTGAGGGCATCTTTATCTAGGTCATTTTATAAAGTCCAGCAAAGATTATTCAAAGTCGGGGCATTTTAAACGGAAAAAAAAAACTCACTGTCTGAATAAAATAGGTTGAAAGAAATGCATTTCCCTGCATTGCGGAGACTCTGCTTTTACTAAACAATAATTTTTCATTTAAACCACTGTCTTTTGATAAGAAGTTAAAACCAAAAAACAGAAATGTGTTAATATTTTGTGTAAACCATATCAAAGTCGAACAAGATTTCAACGTAGCAAACCCAGACCACTTATGTAGAAGAAATAACTATTAATGTGGCCATGTAGATCCTACGATCTACATAGCCACATTAATAGGTATTTTAGGCTGGATTTGGCCACTTAGCCTCAGGCATGACTCATGTTGATTAAAAGGTGTGTGAGCTTTTGCTTTATTTATGTCTTCTGAGCCTTTATTAATCAGTTTTCTGTGAACCCTAAAGATAGCCTAACATAAAGAATTGTTTTACTTTGTTTTATTTTATTTAGATGTAGTTTGTCAGTGTGCAACATGGCAACTGTCACACACTCATCTGAAATGAAGTGCAAGGCCAGAAAGACGCGGATCTACTTGTTGGTTCATGCTGTCATAAACATTTTTTAAATTAAGAAAAGTTTTGATACTTACACAACAATCTATTTTCGTCTTAACCAGTCAATGGACCTTCGAGATGCGGAATTTTTATACCACAGTTGTTTGGGTCACACTCACTGCACACAGGTTCTTTCTTTTCAACTCATTGTGATACACTCGCAACAGGCTGGACCTAACTTGATTTAGGTCAGTCACTTTAGATAGGATCAATATTTATGCACTCACCCATTCTGTTAAGTATTTTCAGCTGTCATTTTTTTGTAGAAATCAATTTTCACTTTAACATAAAAACATCCTAGGAGGTAAATACCTTTTGGAGGCAGTGTTTATGATGCAAATGTAACTTTGTTTGTCACATTAAAGCCACAAACTTTAATGTATTTTTTGGAGGGACCAACATAATACAGAATATAGGGTTGTGAACGTTTATTTTCTTACAAGAAATATTCTTGTATATTATATATATATGTATATATATTTGCCCAACTTGTGTCACAGGTAGGTAACCTGTTAAAATGTCATGATCCTGAGGATCTATGATGATCAGTTTGCTGCTTGCATGTCTTGCCCAAGGACACTTTGATATGTGGCAGATGGAACCTGGAATAAAAAAACCTATGGATTATGCTGACACCAATGAACATCCAGGGACTGAACATTCAGATAATACATTTTTATATATACCCATGTGTTTGGCTAAACAATAAACTGCACTGGACTCACAACACTGCTTTTTACAGGAGGGATCACAGCAGATGCTACCTGCTAAGGAAGTTGAGTTGTGTGAGGGTACAGAGAGTACTCCTGAAGTCCTTCCATGACTATTTTGTGGCATCAGCCATCTTCTGTTGTATTGTCTGTTGAAGCAGCAGCTTATCTACAGATGGGAAGAAGCTGCTGGATAAGCTCATCAGGAAGGCCAGCTCTGCATTAGGATGCTCCCTGGACACAGCGGAAGTGGTGGGAGAGAGTTGCTGAACTGGAGAGCTCCTTCAGTGACAGACTACTGCATCCTAAATGCACAAAGAAGTGTTATTGTAGATCCTTCCTCCCCGCAGCTGTTGGATTTCCTTAAGTGAGGTGTAGGCACTGCTAGACGACAATCCATTGATGACCGAAGTGAGAAAGTTGTGACATAAGCCTTTGCAAGAGAGTTCCAGTAGATGAGACCCATACCGTTAAGTACTAGCATCAAGGACTTGAATTTGATGTGGCAGCCAGGGGTAATTAGTGAAGCTAAATGAACAGAGGGGTGACATGAGACTTTTTGGGTTGATTGAAGACCAGACAAGCAGCTGTATTCTGGATCATTTGTAAAAAGTTTTATCATACAGGATAGGAGACCACTCAGGAGAGTGTTGCAATAGTCAAGGCGGGAAATAACCATAGACTGTGCCAGGAACTGGGTAGCATGTTGAGTTAGGCATAGGTGTATCTTTCTTATGTTTAGTAATGTTAAGCGACAAGTCTGAGAAACCGAAGCAACATGATCTTTAACGGTCAGCTGGTCATCAACCATTACACCCAAGGTTCTGGCTGCCTTTGATGTAGTTAGAGACAGGGATCCACTCTGGATGTGAATATTGTGCTGTATGGTTGGTTTGGCTAGAAAAACAAGCAGTTCAGTTTTTGAGAGACTCAGTTGGAGATGGTGGACTTTTATCCATTTTGATATGTAAGAGAGACAGTCTGAGATGGGTGCTGAGACCATGTAGTCATCAGGTGGAAATGACATTATAAACGTCACTGCTTCCAGAAAACCAAATAAGTGTTATTTTCACATTGAAACTAAACAGTGTTTATAGCTGATATGTTTGCCAGTATTTTATTCTTTCTTCTTTTTATATGTTGTATATTTACATGTTACTGCTGCTTTTACAAAGGATTTCCCCCATAGTGGAAAAATTAGAAATTTCTATTCTATTCTATTCTGTTCTAGATGTGCTTTGGTGGATGTTTCCAAGGCAGTCAAAAATCTTCCCTGTTGGGAAGACCCTGGACCTCAATAAGACTTGGGAGGCTGTATGTGTTGACACAGTTCTTTAGTGCTGCAGTCACCGACTAACACACTTACCCTACCTACACTTACCCTACCTGCCCTTCTTTGAGCTGGAGCTGGAAGGGAAATAGTTTTACCAGTCAGCATGGTTGCACAGAGGGCACAGAAGGAAAGACAGGTTTAGATAACATATTGATTTCACAGACCTCATCAAGCTGCTCTCATGTAATGCTTGTTTTTGCTTTAATTTGTATGGAAAGGAGAGATCACAGGGTGACTCATCCAGACAGGCGGGCCTCAGAGTATGGGAATGAGGAGTTACCATCCTCACATAATTTAGTTCTCTATTGAAAGGCTAAAAATCTTTGCTGCTTTGCTTCCAGGTCGTTTTATATTCCAAAAGACCCGTTGAGGCAAAACTTGATGTAAATCTGCCCTTGTACAAGCAAGGCCATAGATAGGTTTGTGTCCTTTGTGCCAGAAAACTGTCCCTTAATGCTGCTGTTTCTCTTATCTGCATATTTCTCTTACCTTGGGGGGAAGGGTGTTTCTCTGGCATTATTAAATCCTCTCAATTAAGGTGGTTGGGGCACAAGTGTCAAAGAGAGACGATTGTTTTGATGAAAAATGTAAGCAAGATAACGTATCTCAGATAACACTGTCAGTGTCTACCTCCTAGCAAATCTCTGTCAGAGAAACTGTGAAAAGAGAGAGGCGGCTGATTAACTGCCAGTCTACCTCCATGACTCTTGCATCCAAGTACAAATAAACAGTATTGTAAACTCTATATTGTATTTGTCCGAAAAGGCAACGCTGCATACTAAGATATATGCTGTTCTTAATGCTTAGATCCATATTTGGGTTCTTCACAGTTATCCTGCAGTCGAATTACTCGATTGGAGAGATTTTAGTTCCCAACCTCACATATTTTACTGTCAGATACTACTTATCCAAAACAATCCTCTCTATGTCAATTGTTTGTTTGTAAACTTTGACCCACATCTCCATCTACTCGGCTCCTGTGGAGTGTTTGAGCTTTATCAAACTGCACCGCTGACAGAAGCAACGCTTTAAAATGAGTTGATTGAATGTGAAGTTATTCAAAGCTCATTTTCTGCTGCCCTGGATTATCCCCCATTATAGATGAGGGAGCTAAATTTTCTTTCTCTGTGTTTACATCAAATATTCATTTTTCTGTCCACATTTGTAAGCATGGTAATGTTTTACCTTTCTATGCCTAAGACTTCAAAAATTGCATCTTTTGTCCAGGGATTCCGAAACTAATGTATTTTTCATGCTTAAGGATTATCAAATACTTTTCTGAAATCCAGCGCAGGTAAATGTGATGCTAAAGACTAAGCTGTGCACCTTTTTATGTGCAATATTTAAGGCACAATCTAATTCCATGGGTGGCCTTCAAAACTGCCCTTTTTTATTCGCAATTTTTTATGGCATTGATTCTGCTGTAGATTGGTAAACTGAATATAGATTATTTACAGTTACTTTTCAACCTTTTGCCACATTTCAGGCTTCAAATATATAGAAATAAATTTTTTTTTTTTTTTTTGTGAACAATCAACAACAAGTGGGGCACAATCATGAAGTGGAATGAAATTTATTGGATATGTAAAAGTTTGCCACAAGCCACCCGGCACTCCCACTAGAAGTTCCAGCAAAACTATTTAGGGAGTGGGATAAGCATTTCTCTAGGTTTATATGGAGCACTAAAAGGCCAAGAGTAAGATACTCAACCCTGCAGCTGCCTGGGGATCAGGGGGATATGGGTTTACCTTGCCTGACGGATTATTACTTGTCTGCCCAGGTTAGACCTCTGGTGTGCTGGTGTAATCCAACCTATGAGGGTAAATGGAAGGACATCGAGCTGTCTTTGTTGGACTTCCCTATACAGTCTGTGTTGGGGTGTTTGGCTGAGCTGCATTGGGTATACCAAATAAAAAATGTGTTTGAGTTTCTCCTTGAAGAAGTGGGCAGAGGTGGTTAAAAAGTTCAATCTCCACAAACAGATGGGGGTATTGAGTTGGCCTGCGTACCACCCACATTTCCTTCCGGCATTGATAGACCAAAAATATAGAAGATGAGCGAAACATGGAATCATGGCATTTTGTAAAATAATTAAAAATGGGGAGTTAGTAAAATTTGAGGATTAGTGTCGGACTTATGAGGTGGGCAGAGAAGACTTCTACCGTTATTTGCAGGTCCGAAGTTTCTTTGGGAAGGAAATCAAAACATTTGATGGGGATGCAGAGCCAGGATTAGTACAGATATTTGTGGATTCATATGCTGGCAAAAATACAAAGGGCATCATCGGTAAATACTACAGAAACCTAGCATCTATGAATAAGAACTCAACTGATTATATCAGACAAGTATGGGAAACGGAAGCAGATGTAATAATTTCACCTGAGGCGTGGAAGCAGATTTGGAGAAGCACTCTGTCCACCACAAACTCTTTAACATGGCGCGATTTCTGCAGGAAGAATCTAATCAGATTTTTTATTACACCTAAGCAGAGATCAAAGCTGGGTAGTCCACAGCTCTCATGCTGGAGGGAATGTGGTGTGGTTGGTGCAGACTACTTTCATATTTTTTGGGATTGTCAGCAGTTGAAGACCTTTTGGAAGGAAGTTAATCAAGTAATCTATGAAATTATCGGTATAACTTTAACCTTGTCATTTCCTGTTATGTACCTCGGAATACTTCCTGAGGGACTCAGTAATAGGGACACATACCTGTTAAATATAATTATGATGGCAGGCAAGAAAGCGATTACTAAATGTTGGCTCGAGCCCAGACCTCCTACTCTGAAGCTGCTTGTGAATATTATAAAGCTGATTCACAATATGGAAATGTTGACTTTTACAATACGGCTCAAGAAGGAGAAGGGAGAGAAAATTTGGGAAAAATGAGATCATTTTATTGCTAACTTTTATGACTACACATCACTGTGATAGTCACCTGAGAGCTTCCCCTGTGTTACTGTTACGAGATTTCGTACAGTAAAATGTCTGTAAAAATGTAATGTTCACTAGTATGACTGCCTGCCATCTGCCCTAGCCCTCATGTTTGGATTTGTTTGATTGTATGTATATGAATGTTAAAAGACAAATAAAAATAAAGTATAAAAAAACTAAAAAAACATGGTGGTGGCAGCATTATTTGGATCTGATTTTCGTCAGCAGGGACAGGGAAGACGGTCAAATTTGATGGAAAGATGGATGGGGCCAAATAAAGGACCATTCTGGAAGAAAACCTGTTGGAGTCTGCAAGAGACCTGAGATTGGGACAGAGATTTATTGTCCAACAAGACAATGATCCCAAACTGAGCTAAATCTACAATGTAATGGTTCACATATAAACGGATCCAGGTGTTGGAATGGCCAAGTCAAAGTCCAGACCTGAATCCAATTAAGAATCTGTGGAAAGAGCTAAGGAATGCTGTTCACAAACGCTCTCCATCCAACCTCACTGAGCTTGACCTGTTATGCAAAGAGGAATGGACAAAAATTTTAGTGACTCAATGTGCAAAACTGATAGAGACATACCACGAGTGACTTGCAGCTGTAATAGGAGCAAAAGGTGGCGCTACAAAGTACTAACCCAAGGGGGCAAATAATATTGCAACCCCCACTTTTCAGTTTTTTATTTGTTAAAAAAGTTTGACACATCCAATAAATTTCATTCCACTTCAAGATTGTGTCCCACATATAGTTAATTCTTCGCTAAAAATTTTAATCTTATACCTTTATGTTTGAAGCCTGAGATGTGGCAAAAGATTGAAAAGTTCAAGGCTAAAATCAAATTTTACCAGGCTATGTCAGACTTTGACAAATTCGCTCAAAAAGCAAATTTAATTTAACACATGTACACTTAATGAACTAGTAAATATATAAAAGAGCAAAAAAGAATAAATATAAAATATATGAGCTACAAAGATAATAGCCCCTAAAACCAAATGATGAACAATTTTAAAATGGTTAAACAATGAAGATTATATTCCTGCCAAACATAAGCTCCTGGTAGACTGAATAGTCGCCTAGTACTGTAAACCGTGACATACCAACCTCTGCACTGTAATTTGGATAAATTACAAGAAATCCTATGACTCAATGCCACATACTTAGATCATTGTCTGCTTAAAGTTGTACAACATAAATAGAACTCTAAGAGCCATTTACATTTAATTTTACATTTAAGCAGACGCTTTTATCCACTGCGACTTACAAAAAGAAGGTTTAACATTGAACGACGACACAATTTACTCAGTTACATACAATATGCTAGGAGAGGATTTAGCATTAATGATGACACTCATTTACAGCATTTAGGTAAACACAGAATGCCCAAGTACCATACATTGAGTGCTAAATAACATCAGGGGGTAATAAGTTCATTTAGATCTGTAATGAAAGAGATACTCTCGGAAGTGCTCGTTCTTCAAGGATTTCTGGAAGGTGGATAGAGAATATGATGCTCTGATAGTCCATTTAAGGTCGTTCCACCAGCTTGTAATGGCAAATGACAAGAGTTTAGATTGACCTGCACGGGGCTTTGGTCGCGTTAGTTGGCGCTCCTCGGAGGAACGGAGCAGGCGGGCAGTGACGTAAAGGCTTTAAGGGGTCGTTGAGGTAGATGGGCGCTGATCCATCAAACACTCTGTATGCCACCATTAGTGATTTGAAATTGGTGCGTGCAGCATAAAATCGGGTGACAAGTAATCAACTTTGTCGCTTTATTTGTTGTGGAGCCAAGCAGATGTGGAAACAAGACGAAGTGTTGGGTTTTATGATCCTGTCTGCTGGAGAGTGGGTTGGTTTCTCTGTGCTTACCTTCCACAGGGTGACAGGTTCATGAGGTTTAGCTGGTGCTCGTTGAGGCTTAAGAGGAGCAGTTTCCTTGAGGCTGATGCCAGTTGGTTCCACATCCTCTGTGGTATTGTCTAACCTCTAGCTCTGCTACCTATGATTTTTGCTGTGCATTAACGTTCCTTGTCCTCTGCAGAGACCTGGTTCCTAACCAAGACGCTGTTGTTCAGATTCCCCCTGGATTACAGCTCAAGCCTTCTTAAGGTCTCCTCACTGCTGCTGATTGGGTTTCATCTTGGCAACTGCTAAAACATCAAAAGCCCCTTGGATCTCCTGCCTGTCCACACTTACAGCAAGAGAAACCACCACTGGATTCCACCACTGTGTACTGCTCGCTACCAGACTCATTACCACAACTCCCAAAGCCCTCCTCCTTAGTCCAACTCCTGGCAAACTGTGAGTCACTCCATACTGCTGCAGTCAGAATCCAACTCCTCGGACTAACCCATGTCCTTTTCCTCCAGTTTGCTCTACTTTCCCCAGTCACATTCCGGTTTGGAAATAATCTGTCAGTCAGGAGCTGATCTCCTGTGTTCCATTCCTATTTTACTTTTTCTAATAAAAGTTAGTAAAACTGTTCTGTGTGTGCTCATGGTTGTTGCTGCTCTAGAGTCTCCGAAAAAACACATTTATGACATGAAGATTAATGTTTTAGTGTAGGCAGATGTGGTACAAAGTTTTTGGCAGCAGAACATGGCAGACACGGGATGGAATGAATACAGGGAATAACTTAGCAAAGAGGATGAAGGAACATAAGGAGCTAAGGATCACAGGGAGCTACTAGAGGCTGACTAAACTGTATATATATATATATATATATATATATATATATATATATATATATATATATATATAT
>JAVLVB010000286.1:1193779-1205205 GCA_032876305.1 Orestias chungarensis
AAAAAATAAATGAAAACACAACAACTAACCCTAACCGAGAAGTAAACCAAAACTACAGATCTTGACATCGGGATGTCATTCGGATGTGAGAACTGAGGTCGGATGGTTACAAAGAGAGGGAAGGTCATCCACACAGAAAGGGTCAAACTCCCAGATGGAACAAGAGCAGACAGTGAGGACACTTACCTGGGAATACCACAAGTAAATGGCAATCTTGATGAGGCCACAAGGAAAAGAGCCACAGTCAAATACATACGAGTGAGGCAAGTCATGAGTCAATTTAATGGCAAGAATAAGATCCATGCGATAAACTATGTCTTATTAGTAATCGGATACCATGCGGGAATAAGAAGCTGACCAAAGGAGGAGATGAAGACCAAGGATGTTAAGACTCTTAAGCTACTAATCATGCATGGAGGGTTCCACCCCAAATCCAGCACCTTGAGACTGTACACAAGCTGTAAGTAAGGAGGCAAAGGACTAGTGAGTGTGAGAGCCCCTATCCAGGATGAAACACCCAAGAACCATTAAATACAGCAAGAATAAAACCACAACATACAATGTGCTCAGTAATGTCTCAGAAAATGGGAAACAGAGGAGGCAGCGCTGGAGGTATTACCATGGTAGCACAAGCCCCTACATCGATGAACAGAACCATTTAAGCCTTTGTAATGAACAAGGCGTTAAAGCAGCATACAATTTTAAGACGCAGAATGTTTTCAGATGTACAATTCTTTAGGCAACACTTTCTGTGCCACGGTTGCCATATCCTTCAGTCTTTCTCTTAGAGACCTGCCTGTTCCCTCTCTATCACACTGTTTGAAACAATTACTGTCAAGACATTTGTTTGCATATTTCACAATTTAAGTCAAATTAGCTCTACGATCTTAGATATTTCAGAGTATAGGCTAATGTGTCACATTTTATCTGTTGAAGATAATGAAAATCCTTTTAACTGCAAATAACTCAGAATCCTTTGCTTCACACTTCTCTTTGTGCTCCAGATGAAATTTGGAAATAGATGCATCCGTCAAGATGTTTTTGTTTGCTAACAGCTGCTGTCATGCTTTAAGTTTGGTTTTCTGTCTCATTATTAGAATCATTAGAGTGAAAAGAAATACTTTGGAAAGGAGTTCATGAAAACCAATCACATAAGGTGACATTTCTTTTCTATGTCCAAAAGATAGCCAGGTAGGCTGCCAGTTAATTATTTGGTGGTATGAAAATACAATACTTATCTGACAATATGACAGACCTTTCAAACTTGACAATGAACATCTCATTCGAGTCAGGGCAATATTCTCTTTGAGGAAATAGATCTCATTAAAAGGTCATTAGTAAGAGCCTTAGTTTGTAGATACTTTTATTTAAAAAATATATTTACTATGGCATAATGAACAGCTTGGAATAAATTAGATTAATGAATATTTGTGCATTACTAGAAAAGAAATTCAAATACGTTCCTTTTCACCTAAAACCTTTTTATGTGACTAACCATGCTTCATTAGGGACAGATTATTAGAAGGTCTACGCCTGGTTTGGTTAAAAGTAATTCCACAACATTTGGGGACAAAAATAATAATTCTTTTGGAGGGTTTCTTCACAGTGTTTTCCCGCAATCAGGGTTAAAGGAGCTTTTGAGGAGAAATCCACAAAGAACAAGTTGAATTCTGTAACTTCATTTGGAATGCTTCTGCACACTATGAATCGTTAACCAAGCAGCTGACACCAGCAATCAATCTACAACAGCCCATTCTGTGGATAGCTGAGCAGCCCATTATAGACAGCATCCGGCAGCAGACATGTCGATAGCTGTGACAGAGTTGTGACCGAGCGAGCCACTTTTAAGTCAATAATGCGTTAGATCTGGAGGTACTTGCTGTGATCAACTGTGCCACGTTTCTCACTTAATAAGCCTCTGTGTGTGTATGCACGTACGTGTGTGTTGTCCGAAGATGGAAGGGTAGGCTTAGCAGTGTCTGACTATGACTGTGATGTCTAGCTTCATTTGTATGCATGCATGTTTGCAGTCTTCAGTTGATCCTGACAGGCCTGCTAAGAAAATTCCTGTCCACATGTTGCTGCTTTTAGACTATTAACATTTTGTTGTTAATGAACCCACATTCCTATATTCATTCATTCATATTCATACTTCCTACCCCTCTAAACTTGACTTTTAATTAATATATCTTCATAGGCTTTCAAAGTGCAGTGCTTATGTTTTCAGTTTAGTTTATTACAAAACCTATAGTCGATTACAGGAATTGAATCCTGCTATAGAATATCTTTTTTTTTTACATTTCAGTTTCAGTAAGTGTGAGAAGTAGATGAGAACACTGTCAATTTCTATAGATTAAACAAAAGCAGAATAGAAATTTTAATTTGATAACTTTTTTTAGTTTGAAAAATCCGTTATGTCACATATTGCTTTGCTGTCTAATACATACAGGTTAACCTGATTAATGTGGAAGTGTTAAGATGAGGCTAGCTTGAAAATCATGCTGGGAAATGTCATGCAATTGATAATCACCAAAATGAAGCAGGAATGTAGGAGATCAATAATAGTGTAATGTAAGATAAGTCCCTTGCTGTTGTAATTTATGTTTGATACATTGGCAACATGTTTGTTCTCAAATGGCTAAATGCTTTATTAGCAGCTCTTGAAATTTGCACTGCAAAGAAATAAAGGAAAATATTGTTTAGCAGGACTACCTGCTGTGTAAGGTTATTTTTTTATCATGTGCCTTATAATAGTAAATATATTATGGCACCATCTTTTCAAAGTCAAAGCAAATCTATCTTATTTTTCTTTTTTGATCAGAATATGAAGACCAAGTTTATTCCTGGATGTACCAGAGCTTCATTCTGGCTGCCAGGCTTATGGATTTACAGCCTGCTGTCTTTGTTTGGGAAGACAGAAAACTCAATTTCTAAATTTATTATGATTCAGCATTTTAATAAATCCACTCAAAGAGAACTTTCTGAGGTTTTTCTTTTATTAATAACGATAATATGGGGCAGGCTTCCAAGGCTAGCCTTCTGCAAGTTTTAAATGTTGCCTAGCAGGGAAATATCACAAATATGCATGACACAGAACCTTAGAGGATCAGAGCTTTCCACCCTTTTAGTATGTTTTAGATATTGTTTCTTTCTTACCATTAGTAATGTAGTTATTCCCAAGTGCTCTCAGTGGAAAATTACTATTTTAAACCTCTATGACTCTTGTTAATGACTCCATTGCCTGTGGGGACTTTAAAGGGACTTGTTTTTTAATCCATTGGCCCAATTAGCCTCATTGACTTGAGGAATATATGTATTTCTAAAAAATTTCATGACCCTTTTACGCTGACCTCAATAATGAAGCAATAGAGAAAAACCCGGCACTACAAAGCTTGATTTTCTTAAAGGAAATATTTAAATACTTCAATTCTATGCCTTATTAAGAATGTGAAAAACCAAGGTTTTTTCACATTTCATTTTAACATTTGATCATCCAAGTTTAAATAGAATGAAAAGAAGTTAAAAGCTGAATGTCTGGTATTTGATGCAACTTTATTTTCTTATTGTCTAAACAGCAACTTGAAAACCAAAAGATTCTAGTAATTTAAAAAAAAAAAAAATTTCTCTTAATAACTGCAGACATTTCTAGTAATGTATTTAAATAGCTGGTTTAATTTAAATGTAGATTCCAACTAGGAATCAATAGTGGATTGTCAGTTTGGCTGTCACACACTGATGCCTCAAAATGCTCTTTTCAAGCTTCCAGAACCTCTACAGTGTACTCACAGCTCAAATGTATTATTAATATTTACAAATTGGTCTGAAATCAATTCAACAGATTAATTTAACTCTAAATTTAATCCATATTAACACTTCTATGGACTAACACTCAAATTTCTATGAAAGCTACAAGCAATTATGTATAATCAGATATATTTTTCAGACATAGTCTAAAGTCTGCAGTGGTGCCATCATACATAACTGGAACACAATTGACATTATTTTTAAAAAGTCAAAGTTTGTAGAAGGTTAAGAAGGAAGGGGTGAATGCATTACATATATTTAGTGTAAATACATACTATATTTATATTGCTAAATGTAGTAAATCAGAGTATATATATATATATATATATATATAAGCTTTGTTTGACGTTGCCTGTTTGCACCTCGCATTATTTTTAAAACCAAGTATGTGTTCACATTTAAGACTGATGTTCATAGAGCTTATGTGATAATCTTTCAGAATTTGTCTTACAAAAAAAATTGTAGTAAAATAATCAATGACCGAGGTTGGCAGCAGTATCAAAAAAACAATAATAATTTATAATGTGTGTTTTTATGGGTGTGAGTTTGATGGAAACAGAGAGAGAAATTAAAAAAAAGAAGGGAGTGGTTTTAAAGATAACAGAGAGATGCTGTGACAGAGCAATTCTTAAACATTCCACGTCTGTGTTTCCCCCTCTTAGGTCTGACGGGAGAGTTGAGTCCTTGGCAGAGACTACTCCATATCAGCAGTGACAGAATACCCTTAACTCCACACCTACTCAGAAGGCATTCTCTTTGTTTTGCTTACGGCACAGAGGCAACACCAGACAGAACTAAACAGATCCATGTCCCTGGAAAGAGGGAAAATCAGTTTTCAGGCTGACTGATGGAGTGAAGCCTTTTTCTTCTCTTTGGCAACAGAGTGTACGTTCTGAGAAAATATCAAACATCCATCACCATCCCCACAACTGGGAGAAGCGAAATTAATGGTGACCTTATGGAGGAATGAGTACTCCACACAGAAAAGGTGATTGTGTATGTGTTTGGAAAGACATGTTGAAGAGTAATGAGCTTCACTGAAAAATCCCAATGGCTCTAATAAGTACAGTAACATCCAATATTTTAAACAAACAGTCTTGATGTGATATTTTTCCAGTAAGACATCTAAATTTTAGTTTTTTTTAAATGTTCTTCAGAGCTTTGAAAACAAACTGATTGAGAGTGGGGGTGGTTGTAGGCTTGCAAAACTACACTTTTCCCGTCTTTAAAATTTGTATTCTTCATATGTTTCTGTGTGGTCCAAGACTATTCAGTGGATCACTGCATATACAGATGTGACGGGAATATTAATAGGATGGGTGACACCTCATCTAAAAGCTGCATATTCCGACGTGTTTTTCCCTTAAAAGCAACATCTGACAACATCTCTATGGTGCACAATCAAATCTACCTTAGGTGCATTTGCTAAACTGAGGTTTATCTACACCCCACACACATGGATTAAAAGATTATTTTATTTCCATGTTTTTTTTTTCCCCTATAAATGAATTGGTGTAACTAACAGTGAAGGATTGAATTTCAACTGGCGATGTAACTTGGATGTCACAGTGCTTATTTCTTTGCTTTAGAAAAGATTTTAGGCAGCTCCACTAGAATCCCACTATTAGGAGTTTTCAATAAAATTTTAATGCTATAGTGAGATCACAAACATTTTGTGACAGGCACTAGCCCAGTGAGCTAGTTTGTTGTAACAATATAGAATTTAAGCATTAGGGCAAATCTGACATGATGGATACACTGTTGGTCAGAATAAGTAGAGTCCCAAAATGTCGTTAGTAAAAAAGTTCACAGAGTGATGGATCCAAGTGAGAAGAGCTGTAGCCTTGAGAGATTTGTCAAACAAAATCCATGCAAAGGTTTGGGGTCAGCCCATCAAGAGGCTTCTCGTGGTGTTGCTATGCTGTACCATTGTTTTTGCAGATATGTGTTACCATGGGTGACAATGCACTTGTTTAAAAACTCAGCATGTGCGCTACATGGATGACAGCTGAGGACTATAGAAGGGTTGGATTATATACACAGACTGTCTTTCATGTAACTTTTGCCTATTGTAGTAGTGAACTCTTCAAAATTGTAATATCAGTTTTTCCAGACCTGTTGATCCTAAACAATTTTTGGGTGGCAGCATTTTGGCTTAATAGGTGGATTTTTTTGTTTGTTTTTTGTGCGGTTTCCATACCTCTCTATTCTCTTGGCTTTAATTCTTGTTTATTTCTGTAAGGCATGTTTCCTGGTTTACTCACACAGGGTCACAACGGCTAACTAGCACTGACAAATGCAAACACTGTTTTCCTCTTTACATGTTCTTTGCACCTTTGCTCTCTCACTGTTGTCAGGGATTGTGGAGGATAGATTCAAAATGCAGAGACTGAGGCGGTAGCTGACAAAGGTGAAGATTTACTCACAACACTGACAAACAGGATTCAAGCACAGGATGACGACGAGTTTGACATGAGGAGACACGAACAGGAGGCACAAGGTAAGGTCACAGAGGATCCAACCGTGTGTGAGAGAATGAACGGGGTATATATACACTGGAGTGTGGGACGTGGAACAATGAAAGAGACTGATTGCCTAATTGATAACAGGAGTGCATGGTTTAAGAGAAGTAGGCTGAGGAAGAGAAAAAGAGCCGGGGGAACTGGATAACACGAGAAGGGGGAATAACGCAAAACACTAACATATAAGAAAGCTCAACAGAATAGGAAATAATATAAGGAAAACAATAACTTAAAGTAAAATAACCAAGTACAGCAAACTTAACAGAGAACAAAACAACATGGACCATGACAGGTGTTATGTTGTCTCTGCTATTCATGTCTGCTTTCAGAAAACTTATTGTGTTTGCCATTTTTTTTTGTCCCCTTCAACAAAATATTCAACAAATATGGGTGCATACAAACCAAAGGGTTTCTACAAATCAATTTAATTGTGGAAAGGTTGTGATACATAAATGATTTGCATAAAAGGATATAAACACACTACACTTTATGTTCCTAAACTGAAAATTATGCTTTATCTTCTCTCAGCAGCATTATTATTCTATTCTAGAAGAGGATTTTTTCTTCTCTGGGGGTCAGTTTTAGCACAATACCACTGCAGACATGAATTTTCTTCTGGGATGTTTTGTTTGCAAAGTAAAATTAGCAAACATACAAGTTTATGTAATCATGAACAATTACTTGAGTTTTGCGGAGATATCTACAGAAATGTTTAAATATCTAAATCAATGAAAAGAGTTGTAAATCTATTACTTTCACTATATTACTGAAAATTGCAGGTGAATCGGGTGAATTAAACACCTAAAGTAATTCTTCCACTTTCTTTTTCACATTTCTGCCTTTATTTTTATGGTTTTGAGGGGTTTTACTGTAAGGAAATTAAGTTTAAAAAAAAGGTTTGTCCACAAAGATTCACAATTATTATGAAAATTCATAGAAAGACTTTCATACACTTGCAGCCCATAGTGAGCTATAATGACCTATAATGAGAAGCCATCCATCTGTATTCTTTTTCTCTCACGTTCATAGCCCTGTAGCCTCCCCTGGGATAATGATTCACATGAGCACGAATCTTCCAGCTGGTTCCTCTTTCATCTTGAGCTGTGAATCACCCACATCCACTTTAACAAATGCTTTCAGCGGGAGAGTCCTATTACCTGAATTTAGAATGAATTCTAGTTTTAAGTCTGTTTCAGGTAAATCATCTTCTATCTTTGTTTGTCACTGGGTTTTGCTCTCTGTGTCTGTTTCTTTTCTCTCAACTCAGATGGATTATTTTCTACTTTTTCTTAGACTAAAAGTAAATAATTCATCCTTGTATCCAAAAAAGTAATAACAAATACCTGTTGGATATTTGGGCTTTTATCATTACATGCATACAGATATTTTACCATCCTTTCACTAGTATTCACCCATCAGACCATCACCTTCTGGTTTACTCTCTTATCAACGCACACAGAGAGTTATGTATTATCTTTAGAGATAAAACATGTTTTCAGCTTCCTCAAAAAACCAGCCATCCATCCATTTTCTATACATCCTATTCCCTATTGGGGTCGGGTGGGTCTGCTGGCGCCTATCTCCAGCTTACAACGGGCGAAAGGCAGGGGTATACCCTTGACAGGTCGCCAGTCCATCGCAGGGCAACACAGAGACACACAGGACAAACAACCACTCATACACACACTAACACCTAAGGACAATTTAAGAGTTCCCAATCAGCCTAACAGTCATGTTTGTGGACTGTGGGAGGAAGCCGGAGTACCTGGAGAGAACCCACACATGCACAGGGAGAACATACAAACTCTTTCCAGAAAGACCAAAGACCCAAGGTAGAATTGAACCCAGAACTTTCTTACTGCGTCACTGTGCAGCTCCTCAACAAACCAGGAGATACATAATTTAATTCTATTCTGTTATTCTATTGCTGTATAAATTAGGAGTGCTGTAAGATAGAGTATTATAGGAGCAGCTAAATTAGCTATGTAAGATTAAAGATGTTTTATTACTCACTGGGTAATTTCATTTTAGGCATGTGCTGAAACGTACTCTCAGGTTAATGTTTGTTCAATGAAAAAAAAAAATCAGGGCTACAAATATGCTTGAAACCTCAGAAATAATACAAAATTACAGTTAAGTATGATCCTGCAGCTATAATGTGTAGTACAGTCCCTGACAGAAGTTCTGTCGCTTATCCATGTTGTGGAAACAAAAGCTTATAACCTGACTTTAAATTCATCCATTGGTTTTAAAAATGACTCATATGAAAGCTGAAACCCTCCCAAATGAGGTGTAATTTACGAAAATAAATTTGCTTCACTGCAGAAATATGGATCATTTAATGAACACAGAAAGGTCAGATTTTGGCAAGACAAAAGTTTTGTCGCCTTGTCATATAATGCACCCAATCCTAGTTTACAGCCTCACCTGTGCTCACTAATTGATCGGTTAATTAGTGGGTGTGTATAAAAAGAACCCCAGCACCCCAGACCTTCACTTGAACTGCAACTTCACTTCTGACAACATGCCAAAAGTCCAACCTGCGACCAAAGCCTTGATTGTCAAGAGGCTGAAGACCAGATCCACTGCAGAGGTGGCTGGCACCTTTAATGTGTCTCAGCGTCAAATACAAAGAATTAAAAGAAGATCTAAAGAGACTGGAGATGTTTTTGACAAGCCCAGGTCCGGCAGACCCCGCAAGACAACAGCTAAGGAGGAACGTTTGTTGGTTAGAAAATCCAAAGCCAGCCCCTCTTCCACTGCAGCAGAGCTCCACCAGGCCTGGTCACCTCAAGTCCCTGTGTCAACTAGAACAGTTTGTAGGATTCTGTCTGGAAATGGCCTCCATGGTCGAATCAGTGCCCAGAAGCCAGCACTGCAAAAAAAGGCAATTAAAAAACCGTGTGGTATTTGCCAAGGCCCACAGCCTGCTAAACGGATGGAAGCTGGAAAAGTGGCAGAAGGTGGATTTCTCAGATGAATCTACAGTTGAATTACACCACAGCCACCGCAAATACTGCAGGAGACCTACTGGAGCCCGTATGGATCCAAGATTCACCAAGAAAACTGTTAAGTTTGGTGGTGGAAAGATGATGGTCTGGGGTTACATTCAGTATGGGGGTGTGCGAAACATTTGCAAGGTGGAAGGCAATATCAATAGCCTAAAATATCAAGAAGTATTAGCTACCTCTTACATTCCCAATCATAAAAGGGGTCAAATTTTGCAGCAGGATGGTGCTACAATTCATACATCCATCTCTACATCAAAGTTCCTCAAGGCGAAAAAGATCAAGGTGCTCCAGGACTGGCCACCCCAGTCACCAGACATGAACATCATTGAGCATGTTTGCGGTAGGATGAAAGAGGAAGCTTGGAAGACAAAACCAAAGAATCTTGATGAACTCTTTGCTATTCCTGATGACTTCATCAATAAATTGTATGAATCATTGTCGAACCGCATGGATGCAGTCCTTAAGGCTCATGGAAGTCACACAAAATATTAAATATGGCTCTAATTGCACCACAACTTTATTCACAAATGTTATGAAACATATCTTTGAATTTGAAGTAAATTATTTGATTTTCACTTTACTTTCTGTGGGCGACAAAACTTTTGTCTTGCCAAAATCTGACCTTTCTGTGTTCATTAAATGATCAATATTTCTGCAGTGAAGCAAATTTATTTTCGTTATAGGTTATAAGCTTTTGTTTCCACAACATGGATAAGCGACAGAACTTCTGTCAGGGACTGTACAGTGTGGTATGTTTTTTCTTTCTAACTTAGGTTAAAAAATGTTTAAAGTGATAATAAAGTTCTTACAGTGTATCATTTGAAACATACTTACATTTTTCTCCCCACCCTTCTCAACTAAATTTAAATTCTCTCCTTCTTTACTTTTAACTTTTCGGTTTGGAAGTTTTTCATTTCTTTGAGAAAAAACATTTCTTTTTTTGGCTTTGCTCCTCTAACTCTCAAACAAATCTATACTGTACATAATTCAGCTGAATAGAGGGGTAGTTAAAATTTGGACTAAAGCATTAGCATCTTTTTAAACGGGTAACTGGGGGCTCAGAGAAGAACCTTTTTTTATGCAAAACAAGTGACTCAGCTTTTTCAATTAGTCAAAAGGAAGCTCATTATTTCATGCAACAAAAACACCTTTTCATTGCATTATTGTTTTGGGATAAGAAGCACCTGGAACCAGAGTTGCTGAATTTACAAAATAATGAGCTCAGGGTGCGTATTTGTAAGCAAACATGAAAAAAGGCAGTTATTTTTGGAATCAGGTTTGTAAAGCACTCTGAGGGGGTCCCCCGATGCTTTGCCTTAGGTGAAAGGTCACCCTCGTCTTTCGATTTTGTATTAAATGCAAGAAAATATTTTATGTAAGCTCCGTTCTATGCAGGTTGAATAAACTGAACTGAAGGCTTGTTTTTAGTATACGTCATGATCCACGTTCATCTTGGAGTGCACTTTAATCATTACTCCAGCCAATGAATGAAAGACAACAGAAAGAAGAAAAAAAAATTTAAATAGAAAAGGAGAGAACTGTCATTGAAATTCTACCTTACATTTACATTTATGCATTTAGCAGAGCCTTTTATCCAAAGGGACTTACAAAAAGAAGGTTTAACATTGAACTACGACGCAATTTACTCAGGTACCTGCAATATGCTAGGAGAGGATTTAAGATTAATGATGACACTCATTTACAGCATTTAGGTAAACACAGAAGGCCCAAGTACCATACACTGAGTGCTAAATAATAACATCATGGTGAAATACTACCTTTACCCCTGCTTATGCCAATTGATTTTATTGGGCTCACATGCAAACCTATGACCTATGAGTTATGTAACTCTCATTCATAGTGGAACAAAATTAGTCCCTCTCACTCTAGTTGTCAGGAAACGGTTTAATGACTCGAGCAGAGGTGGAGTTGAGTGTAATAATATTTATTGCAGGAATGATGAGTGAACAGAACACGAAAGGAACCACACAGGGAACAACAGACAACAGGCAACGGAACAAACGTGAGACGTAAACAAAGGGCGCGGGCGAGACGTAATCAAAGGGCGCGGAGGCGGAACTAAAAATAA
>JAVLVB010000286.1:1205305-1222461 GCA_032876305.1 Orestias chungarensis
GGAGACATGCGAGGGACATCAGAGGAGAACCAAGGAGGGACCACAGGGGGAATACCAGAGGGAGATGAATGCAGGAGGCTTGAGGCAAAGAGGACTTAACAGGGCAAGGCTAGGAGCAACGAGGAATAACAGGGGCAAGGCTAAGAGCAACGAGAAACAGCAGGGGACAACAACAGACGATCCAGCGGTGAGTGTGTGAATGAATGTGGCTAATATAGTGAGAACCGGGGTGTGATTGGTTGAGAAGGGGAGTGAATTATTGCAGACAGCTGTGAATGAAACCGGAGTGACGAGACACAGGGAGGAAACGGAACCAGACAAAACACACATTATGACACTAGTAAGTAAAAATTTATTGTTTAATCCATAAAAGTGAACTGGTAAACATATTAAATCAGTCAGATTTTTATTAATTATAAACATGCTATTTTCTATAAACACTGCCAAGAACAGTTTAACATGGATCAAGCATCTTTGACTTTGCCTCTGAATACAGAGTATAGAGAGCCCTGATACTGCTTGGTTTCTTCTTTAACCAGTTTAATTTAGAGTCAGGTCCCCCTACAGTGCCTCTGGGACATTACCAGCCATAATTTTAACACCAGGTGGATGTGAAAGCCAATTAACTACACAAGGTGGGTTATTTCACTGCAATTATATCACATTTACCAATTATCGCTATGCCCCAGAACTACGGAGAATAAATATGGCGCCCAGTGTTTCATGAGCTGATGATTCAGGAAGATAGATGGAGGGAGAATTATATCAGAAGAATGGAAGCCAGGCTGACTTGTTAGGAGCGAAAATAGACTAATTGTGCTGTTATATTCCCATCATGTCTCCCAGTATGTTTATTCAACCCTTGCATTTTCCAAGAAATCAGTTTCAGTCTACTTGCATGTTGAGTCTTTGTGAAATGTGATGGGATGACACAGTTCAAAAATAGGGAGATTAAAGGGAAATTAAATGTTGTCGAAGCTTATATTACCAAGGTTCCTCAGAGACTTGTTTCAAATGCAGAGGAGTCTGATTTAAGGGATTTCATAGAGCTGTCTGTATTACATTGTATCTAAAGAAGCCACTGACAGAAGACACTGTGTTGTTGTATAACAGGATGCTCAGGGATGTTTGTAGTCTTTCTTAATTTTATAAGCACTTTGTAAAAAATGGAGGGGTTCTGGTTTTGTTGCTCTCCCTCTTCTTTCGACCAAGGGCGTTCTGGAAGCTGCTGGCTTGCTGGAGCAGCTTAGCTGGCGGCATCTTGGCTACAATCCTGCCAATCGGCGCTGTGCCTGGCTGCAGTCAATTAGTGCCTGGTTGTTACCCTTGGATGGTACTTCCTAGCCTCTCTGTGTCTCTCCAGAGTAGTGTGTTTTGTGCAAGCTGCCTCACCTGTTTGTCTCCTCGTGTCCCTAGTAACTCTCTCACATGTGTGCATCCCAGGTTAAACCCTCGTAGGATTATCCTCGTTTCCCGAGAAGACTGACAACCTATTCTACGAACAAAATACCTTAAAGGAATCGAAACCCAGCCAGCAGCCATCCGTTGTGCTCCAACAACCCCTCAGTGACTGCCTGCGTTACCTGTCTGCTCCAGCATCCATCTCCGCATCTCTGTAAAGAAAAACCAGACAATACCACTACCACAACCCAGATCCCTCCAGATCCAGTAAACATCATTATCCAAGTAAGCCACACCACATCTATAATAACCACTTACCTGGATCCACAACTCACCTGTCCGGCCTCTCTCAGTGCTTCTGGTTCCCTACGTCCACGAGTACACGCCCTCGGTGTCCCGAGCTAATGCCGTTCCAGTGCACATTCATATCTATACTACCTTTGTCAACATACGCTTACTGATCATTGGTATCCTGAGTTGCTTCCTTTTGTGGGTCAGAGTCTAAAAGTAAAACTATGTCACATTTAACCGTCATCCATACAAAGGAAACATGCCATGTTTATTAAAGTTGCTCCTTCTTTTTAAGTCCCTCGCTTGAGCAGATAATGGCAGATGCTATGACATTCTCCTCAACAGACTCAATGAGAATAGGCGACATGTTTCAGCAAACACTGAAAAGACCTAAACTTCCTCAAAAGGTCTGGTCGGCACCTTCTTGTAGTCCGCTTCCCTGTTTAGATGGAGGTAGGAGAGGCGGGAGCTGAGCTTGTTCCTGAACTTAACCTATTAAGGAAGTTGTTTACTGGTTTTGTCCAGACTTGTATCTACATGATTCTTCTACTGCTGTGATCGTCTTCATTCTACTTTGTTCCTACTACTTTCTGTTTCTAGTTTGCCCTTCGGCTTCTTCCTGAACTATATCCCTATTTTTTTAATTCTTAAACATATTCCTTAATCATCCTGTCTCCCTTCCTGGAGACGTTTTTTTTTGTTTTGATTTCACATCCTGCCGCCAGCTGGTGTCTTATCCAGATTTTTTACTTTTATAATTGAATTTGACAATTCCAAATACTTCCAAAATTTGCAGGGCTTTGACTAACATGTATCAATGCTGCTATTTTTCTTTCTTCTATAAAGCAGCTGATTATTGGTGTCTGTGTGTATCTTGCAGAAATGTAGCTTTCCACACCAGACCATTCATCTTCAGCTATTTTACATATTGCTATAATTTTTGCTTCTTTTTCTTTCACTCCTTTTAAATAGACTTCTCGTAGTTTTCCTGATCTTGAGAGGCATTTCTGATGTCATACTACTGGCCTGAGCTAGATCTGAGGCTCGAAGACACATTGTTCTTTAAATTCTGCAAATTAAACTCGGCACCAGTGATCTTGATGCATTCTTGAGAAAACTGATTCCACACTGAATAGATGACACACGCATGCTCTATGCTTATAAATCCCCATCCCCTTAACCACAAACATACATCTTAGTCTCTCGTAGCACTCGTGTGTGTCTGTGTGCGTTTGTGTTATAGATGATGTGTGTGCGTGTGGGTGTGACTCCGCCATTTTTCCTCTCTTTTTGATGTTGGTTAAAAATTTATTATTTTGCTGGTCTTCTTTACAGCCCTGCAGCCCTGATCTTGGGGCAATAATACACCCAGTTTGAGTCTGGCTTGCTTGTCATTTTAGTTTAATGTCTTTGAGTTAGTTTATTTTTGATGTTTCAGACATGCAACCTTAAAAGTTGTTTTGTTTTGACATATTTCCAAAGATCTGGCTTTTAGTTATTTATTTATTTTCACATTTACCATCATTGCTACTGTTTAAATGTATTTCTGTGGATTAGCGTCTCTCTCTTTTAGCTTATTTTAGTTTCTGGTGTCCAGCCCTTGTAATCCCTGCTGTTTGTCTTCACCTTCTCTCAACTTGCTCACTCGTTTGCCTCCTCAGCTGTGTTCAATTTTTCTTCCTTTATCTGCTCTCTCCCCAGCTGCATCCACTTATCTTTTATTAGTTCTCTTCTTCACCCCATTGGCAACTCAGCAATCCCCTGAAAATAAATTTTATAAATTCCCTCTTTTCAACAAAAACATTTATGAAATAGTGAAATCCTTTTGGGGACCCCAACTGCCATAAGATAAACTTCCATTTTAGCCTTCTGTCTTTTGCAGGTCCTGGCAGGTTTATTCTGTATTCAGCTCCAGTCATCTTCTAATCGGATCTGACCCACTTCTCTTTCCCAGATGAGGAAAAAAAACCTACCATGTGATGCTTTTATTAGCATTCTTTACTATAGGTGGAGCATGTTAAGGGTTATATGCAAGTGTTTAAATTCCTCCATTCATGTTTTAAATGGAGTCCAAAGAACAACATTATTGGACCAGAGAATATTTTTACACATGCTGGACTTGCAGCAGACTGCAAACATGACTCTGTAGAGTTTTCCTCTTGCCACTTTTCACAAAGCCAGATTTTTGGAGTGTACAACCCATGCCTGTCATGCCAACTGCATCCAACCGGATTGCAGGATATGCCTGAACATGTGTGACAAAATTGTCCATTTAACATAAAAATGTAGGATAATTTATGGCTAGAGCGTTCTTTAAAACATCTTCACAACTTAAATTGGTCTGTTTTGATGCTTGGTCTGAACAGTTTGTTAAATGCTAGAGACAAAATCACGTACAGATTAATACCATTTCATCTTTAGGAGACTTCTTAAGGCAGTTGTTTGCACGATAATTGGAGGCATTGGAGTAAAGGGGCCTAAATACCAATATATTGTACTAAACACGGATACATGTTATTGAAGAGCTTTGCTATTTGTTCTCCTTTGTCATCCATACAAGCCAAAGTTCAAAAATGTTTCTTTTTGGATGTGGATTTGAAAATATTCACCCTACTTTCTGGCCATCTAACCTGAGTTAGTTATTTTTTTTTAGCATTTATTTTCATCTGTAAATGATTGCTAATAATATTTTGAGTAATCATTCGAACACCAATAAGAGGTAAGCACAGCCAGTTAGTTCAGTCCATTGAAGTTCTTTTAAATAAAATGGTATTGAGTCATGTCCAAAACCATCTACATATTAGAATGAGTCAACTAATGGAAGCAGAATGAAGGCTGCTACAAATAACAATTTGTCTGTAATCACAGAAGTTTATTAATATTTTAATGCCTGCTCTGAGGTTTTGGATTAAAGCCAAAGCCAGTTTCTGTCATACTGTTGTTAATTCTTCAGACCCACATAAACAAAGTACTCTCAGGAGAGGTTTACAAAGGTTTATTGTTTAGGTGGATATGGGAAGAGGGAATCCAAAAATTGGCAACGGGAACTGCAGGTATGGTGTGACACAGGAAACAGCGAGGCAGCAGGGAACGGTAAGAAAACAACAGGCATCAATGACGTGGGAGACCGGGAACTTCTGAGGGTGAGGACAGGTGAGGGGAGTACAGTCGTGTGTGAGTGGAATGAATGAAAGGAACGATCTTATTGGGATGGTTGTCTTGAATCGCCAGGGAGGAGTCAGCAGGGAGTCTTTTCCGGAGATGAGGTTGATGTTGGATCCAGAGGAGGTCAGAGCAGCAGATGATGATGCTGGAGCGGACAGATCGAGCTTCAGCCAAGAGGAGTTGGAACCAGATGGTAAGTGAGACCAAAGAGATAACTGTTGGAGGTTTTGTAGATGAGATGGAGAGACCTGGGACGCAGACACAATGAGGGTAGATGGTGAGAGAGGTTGGTAGCAAAACACAAAAAATGTTTCATAAGAAACTCTACAAAAACCCTAGTATCAAGGTACCAGAAACTACAAGAGATAATAACTAGAAGCACTAGAATAATAGCCCGCAGGGGGCGCTGAGGATAAGATTACCAGTGGTAGATAATACTCAGGCGACGAGTAGCTGGTTTTCTACTCCTCTTATACTGCGTCAGCTCGTCAGAGGTAACCAGACGCACCTGTGAAGGAAGCTCCAGCATCCGAGGACTGGTGACCCCTACTGGATATCTGAGGAAGTGACTAGAACAAGACTCCTGCTGACAGTTTCAGATACTAGAATGTAAAAACATGGTGGTTATTCTGGGTTTGATATGGTTTTGAAGAAATAAATGCTTTGCTATTATATTTGTTTAAAATTATAGTCTAAGACAAAATGAATCTGACACAGAGAAATGTCCTTATTTTATACGTATTTTAGTCGTGTGAAGGAAGATAAAATATATCTTGAAACATAATTTCTTAAGGGGAGGATTTTATGTGTTTAATCATTCTTCAGCTTCAAATGCATTTTAAAAGTATTTTTTAGCACTGTAAAATAGAAAAGTATTCAGGTGAATTCAGATGTTTAAACATGCAGTTATGTTCTTTGAACGATGATAAATTATCTTGATAAATCATGATTCATCTAAATTGGGAGGGAGAAATTCAGAACTTCCCACATACTTTCTAATAGCATCTCTACATTTTCTGTTGAATTTCCTACTGTCAAATGTCTAAAGGAGCTTTTTAAACCTTTATTTTATTGTATCCCAAGGATCCCAAAATCAGTCACCATTCAAAAGACACCATAAATTTTTTTCACATTTGAAAAGAAATTCAGATACAAAATTATATAAACCGAGATTCAACTCTCAGTAAATTATTGAGAAGATTCATTTTCAATGCCTTCCTCTGATTAACAAAGTTGTGTTAAATGAAGTTCTTGCCGTACTAGAACAGAGCCCGGGACACCTAAAGAGCTTAACATTTCTTTTTAAATCCTATAGGTTGGGTAAATTAGATACCACAAAATGTAATGCAAATAATATGGGGCTTTAATGCTTGCTCTAGATGAAATGTGGTAGTTTTACCAATTTAAGATTTGGCAGTGAAGAAAATACGTTTTTGGTTTAGAAGCAATTAAAACTGAGGCATTGACTGACAGTAAAAATTTGAGGATGTTCAAGATTCAAGATACAATCTTCCACCAGCCTGAAAAACTCTAGTGTGTGTTTTATTTTGAAATTCTGGTTTTGGGAACTTTATCCAGTTGAATCCGTCGCACTTTGTCAGCTTTACCTTCATTCTATCTTTGTCTGAGATTCATATGTAATAATTAGCTGTGCCATGATCTCGGTAATGACTATTTATGGAGACGCTTGGAGATCAAACGTGGTGGGAAGATATCAAAAAGTG
The DNA here is from genome assembly GCA_032876305.1 of Orestias chungarensis. Classification (NCBI taxonomy): domain Eukaryota; kingdom Metazoa; phylum Chordata; class Actinopteri; order Cyprinodontiformes; family Cyprinodontidae; genus Orestias; species Orestias chungarensis. Next base: position 1,211,887 of record JAVLVB010000286.1, read on the forward strand.
TGATGAGAGAAAGAAAAAAGGCCCTGCTGAGGAGATCCAATCTTCCCACACTGTTTAAAGTGAAAGGATGGTAGCAGATGGTAATGTGCAACAACATGGAACGCCTGCTTAGTAACAGAGTTTAAATCACCAATACAGAGCAGACAGGAGATGACGCTTGTGCTGCCAGCTTTAATAAGTTCCCCATTAGACACACTGTCTGCTGTGTTTGTGTAAAGTGCTTTCTCACACAAACACAGCCAGAAACACACCTACACACACTGTGATAACATTAGGGTAATTTTCCCACATCTTTATATTTTTGAGCTTCTTTTGCTTGTCTTTTCACACATGATAAAACAGAACCCAATAAACTTAAATTGAACTTTTACAAGAAGCCCATTATAAATCCACTAATGCTTCGTCAAAATGTACTTCTGTGATTTGATAACGGTGAATATCAAGAACACCTCTGAAGCCTTTGATGAATACATGTGAGAGATGAAAGGCGAAGGAAGCTTAAATGAGGTTGTTCTCTTTTTTCATGCATGATGAGCTTCATGAGGGTCGATGATTGTGATTAAAACCAGCTGATAAACGGTTAAGGAATATTTTACCCATCATTTGAACCTTTAATTGGAGTTTGCGATGAGAGGTATGAATGACGACATGGCTCTTTCCCACATTCATCATCTGAATCAAAAGGTAAAACAAGAAGGAAAAAAACAGAACACAGAGCTGACACAGACACTTCGGTCCAACCAGCCTTACAATTTCCTAGCGTATCACTGACACAGAACAAGATCTATAAATTATACAACATTGTCCTCAATTTACATTGTTTTGGTGTTCTGTAACATTCCCTGTTCTGAATTGGTGAAATGTCACCAGTTGTCACTGTGAGCTCATTTACAATCAATAATTACGTTTCCACACCAGTTTGGCAGTGCGGTAGATTTCCTCCCAGGAGGAAAATCTTTAAAGGTTTCGGAGTAAACAAAAGGAAGCAGACTTAATTGGACTCCAAGGGAAAATACCAATTCAGGCAAGCTCACCGGAAATGTTTTCTCCATAGGATTTCAAAAGAGTTCGGAGTTAACTTCTAGGAAAAATGAAATATACTATCATTTTCCTATTGTTCTGTGATGAACTTAATTAGAAAAATAAGCTTTACTCTTACAAACCTAAGTAATTTAATTACCAACTTTTGGTTTTGTGTTTGTGTTTTGCAAAGTCCAAATGCAAATGCCTAACATCCAACAAGAAACATTGAAATTATTTACAATCTCATCAATAATGATTTTAATAATATAAAAAAAAAAGCATAAAGGACCCCTAATTATATTAATGACCTTTTGTCAGTATTTTTGCTTAAGAAAGAAAATATGTCAAGATTGATTATCATAAAACAGTAAGATTTAATTTGAGAGCGAGTTGAACCATCAGGACTGATACATTTAAATCAGGTAGAGGACAGTGACTTTGTCTGTGCATATTCTTTACATTTGTTTATGGTATTATGTAATAAATTTTGTCCATCACAACAACTTAGTTTCTGAGAATCAGGTATAAAATGAAGTTTAAACAATATAAAACATATGGAAAGGCAGAAAAGATTATCAGCAAATATTGTGTGTGCTACAAAATCCGCACAGGATGTAATTAAGATCAATATTTTGTTTCATTGGGAGTATTTTTCATGTTATTTAAGCTTCTGACCCACATAAATAGAGGACTCTCAGGAGTGCAAATAATTTTTAGTTTATTGAGGAGGTTTGTAGATTGTTTGATGCTGGAAGCCTTGGACACGGCGAGGGAATCCAGAGACAGCGGGCGCAGAGGGGATCCAGAGACAGCAAGCACTGGGAAAATCCAGAGACAGCAAGCACTGGGAAAATCCAGAGACAGCGGGAACGGCAACAGTTCAACGGGGAACTCAAAGGAACGGCAAGGACGACAACTAAGAGGTAAACAGAGTGGGGTGAGGTGATGTAGACGGTGAGAGATGAAAATTGGAACGTTCTTACTTTCAGTGGATGGTTGTTGACGCCAGGGAGGAGTGAGTGGTGAGTCCTTTCAGCTTGTGTCCACATGGTGAGGTTGTCCAGGGGAAGAGCGCAGCAGATGGGGAGTGCTGAATCGTGCAGACTGAGCTGAGGCAGGAGAGCGGTGAAACCAGATGATTGGGGAGTCCGTGGGATTCTGTTGTTTTGAATGTTTTGATCACAGGTGACGGTAAGAACCTGGGTGGAGCAACAGGAGATGATGAGGGTCATAGGAGGGGAAAAAACAAAGTACAAAAATATTAAAAGTAGCTAAATAATCAAAAGTGCAAACTACAAAAAGCTCAAAATAGGAGGACCAAGAAACGAACTGGAGAACTAACAAAAACTAAAGGCTAGAGACAGGAATCCACAAAAGCTAGAAACAAAATTTTTTCAAAAAGTCTAGAGAACATGTAATCACTAGGAAGATTAACTTGAGTCGAGCTGGCACTGAGAGTTTCAGGTTACTGTGAGCAACTAATTCTCAGGCGTCGAGTAGATGTCCACCGCTCCTCATATACTGCTACAGCTCGTCAGCAGTAATCGACTCCACCTGGCGGGTGCACAGGTGGAGAGGTGCTCCAGCAGTGGCTCATGCGACCCACTGTGGAGAACCTGAAAACAGCACTGAAAAGACTCAACCTGACAGTATTTATGTTTGCTGAGTAAGTAAAATGAAAAACTGAACAAATAATATACAAAACCTAATTTAGTATTATAAATATTACATTAAAAAGCATGCAGGTTTCCATCTGTGTAAAAGTTCTTAAAATAAGTAAAATCCTAAGACAGTTTCAACGGGACTCAAAAGATTGTATTTTTGGAAGCTACAAATAGACTTGAATATTTGAAACTTTTAAAGTAGAAGAGAGAAAGATGTTGAAAGTCAATGAACCAATAAAGCTAACTCAGATTAAGATATGAAATGCTTAAAACAAAGATTTTTTTTCCTGTGATGCAAACCCACTTGTATAAATTGTCTCTTTTATCTTTTAAAGTGAAATAAATATCGGTTAGTCGGTGATGTATGGAACTGCTGCAGTCGAAACTCCAGGAACTCTTTCTCTTTGAGTGGAAAAAGCAGATAAAATTTTTCACACAGCCTAAAACTAGAGATTAAAGAAACAACAGTGTTTTTAGGTTTGACACTGACATTTGCTTCTTAAATTATCATCTTTAAACAATAACACAGATTGTTTTCATGCCAAATATTTTATTGGAATCAACTCTTATGCGTGTTTTCTTTGGAAACTAAATTCTGAGTACTCTGTAAAAATAGTCACACTCATGTTTGATATATAGATCAAGACAAAAACTACTATCCTTATTTAAGTTAAGGCACTTGTAATATTTAAGGCAGTTGGTAGGTTTTGTGAGATATGTTAAAATACTGAATGGATTTGTAGAAAATTTGTCAGTAATAAAGCAGATGTAACCAGTTGGAGTTCATTATTCTGGATTATTGATAATAACATATTTTGCTATAAAGCTACCCATATCTTCCACTTACTGTGTTTGGTTCGAATTATTAAAAAGTCTCATTAAAGTTTTGATGAAATCTGAATCTCAGTTTATTATTTTGTTTTGCAAAATACTATCACAAATCCTTTATTGCAGAATACCTTACATAGCCACAGATTACAAGCTCTGCTTCATAAATATATAGATGAGGATCTGAAATAGCTTTTTTGGACACGAAAGTAATGATTCAGCTGAAAAATCTTGGCAAACCCCAGCCAGAGGAGTTTAATCAGCGTTTCATTTCTGAATGGTTGTTGTGAGAGTGTTTAAGATACTGTGTCAGTCATCGCTTACAGCGCTTCTTTCTCCAGCAGGCTGTCACAAGTTGACACAAACTGTTAGGGAAGTGAGATGGTCCCTGCTCTAAACAGTAATGAAACATGGAAACATGCAAGGGTTTCTGTTTTGATCTGCATTTAGTTTAAACCACACATACTGTTTCAACACCACATGTACACATCAAGCTACCTTCAACACAGATACACCAGCGGTTCCTTTAGACATTTGATAGATAATAGTGTGAAACAGTGACACTAATCTCCACACAAGTACCGAGACTGTAGGCGAATACAGAAGTGCCTGGTGTGATTTTGGTATGGAGGCACTGAAGGGAAACTTTGGGTTCAACTGATATTCAGTGAAGTTATAATCATTTGAAGTTTCTTTACCCACTGAAAGATAGCAGATCACAGCGAGTTTTTAGAAAGAGAAAATGTTTGTTAAAGAAACAAAGGCTAACAGCTCGTCAGCCAGGAAGCCATATTTTACATGCCTTTATCAATTTAAAACAGTTTAAAATAACATGAAATGTGACTGTGTAACTGTGAAGCCATTTCCAAAACTAAGTTCAACCTTCTGATGCAAATTAGAACAGCATAACATTCCACCATCAGGAGGCGCTGTTGTTGTATTGCCAGCAGGGCATTATTTTGTCAACTTTAATTGCAGTGCCTCTTTATACTTCCCAGAAGGAAATAGAAATAGGCTGGACCTCATCCAGCAACTAGTTTTTAAAATGGTTACAATGCATCCAGAATGTTGTCAAGATGGGAGATGTCAAGATTTTTTTTTAACACTTCTGACAGCGTCTTATTAAACTTTCTGACATGTTGAGGCCTTGGTAACATACAAGAGCCTTCATGCCTGGAGTAACCAACAAGGATAGCTATGAATGCTGAACAAGCTTACAGGCAGTGAATCCTGCCAGCTGTCTTACATGCTTCAATATTCAATAAACATAGGTGGTGTATTACCATTTTCACATCCCTGTATTAGTTTGCCATATGTTAATTTATTAGGAGTAATACACCCTTGTTGTACAACACAATAACGGAAACTAGCTGAGACTTTTAGTCATCTGTGATTGGCTCAGAGTAGAACTCTAGTCATCCACACTGAGAGGAAAAAGTTAAGGGGGCTTAAGTGAGTGGTTGGGATCCCTCCTGGACACCTTCATGGTGAGGTGTTCCCAGCACATCCCACTGGAAGGAGAAATAGAAGAAGACCCACGAGGGACTGTATCTCAGTTGGCCTGGGAACACCTAGGGATTCCCCCAGATAGGCTGATGTAAGTGGATGGGAAAGGGGATAGATGGATGGATTAAACATAGAAAATAAGGCCTCTCTGCAGAAGTCTGACAACATCCGGTTTTTTCTGACATTTACCTGGTTTTCTAGAATAATTTTTGAAAATGTGAATACATCATTGTTTTCAGGCTATCTAGCTGTATGATTAGAGGTGACCAAGCTAAACATGAAAGGTTTGCTGAACGCTGTTTGTACACCTAAAAAGACAGACGGCAAATGACATTTCTTTTTTTTAAGAAATTCATCTTTTTTCTTTGATTTCAAATTGCTTGAATGTATTGGTCTGTAAATATAGGCTTTGTTTATATTAAAACCACATTTTAATTAAACTTCTCTACTGCATCACACAGATGGCTGTTTATAGACGACCATGTCACTCTCACACACTACACATATGTACTGTAGAATGCCTATTTGATAACATTCTGTGTTTTCATATTTCACGATTCAAGATAATCCTGTGCTAAAATAACAACTAGAATGTCAGGTGAGGGATCATTCCCAGCTCTAGATTCCTAGACAGAGTATTTGCAGCAAAAGACAAAGTATTGTCCACCAATATGGTGTTGATTTTTAAAGAAATCAACATTTTCAGGACTAAAATTTTGAAATTCATAAAACATGATTATCTTTTAGCCTTTGTTCGTTTTGGGCATTCTTCCTTTACAGACTCACGGTGATATGACATCTTTCTACTCCATTCAAGAGAGCTACAAGGATTAACGCAAAACTATCTCCCTGTAGAACCCCATTGAAAAAACAAAAAAACGACTTGTTCCTCTTAAAAGTGCAGGTGAATAAACAATCCCAATATGGATTTTTTTTCTGAATCTTCACATCGTATCAGTGGAACCGACTCACACACTGCACTGACACATTATCGCAGTGAGCTACAGAGAGTCGAACTGTGAGCGGCAGACTGGGGATCAGCACCGTGGACAGCTCCGCGCACAGCCTCGCTCTTAATCAGCTTCACTGCAGCGACTCATTCAGACTCTGTTCACTGGGGGAACTCCGACTCATGTTCGACAGGCTGGCCATCAGAGACTTGACTTTGTGAGCGTAATAGTTCCTCAGGTTGATGGAGGGAACCTCTTTGATGCCGTCATCGAAGTCACAGCTTCTCATTGCGATCTCCAGTTGCTTCTGTCTCTTGTAGAAAAGGGAAAACTTGTTGAAGATGAGCGTGATCGGAAGCACGACGACTAAGATCCCGGCCAGGATGCAGGCCGAGGCGGTCAACTTGCCCGCTATGGAGACGGGCACCACGTCCCCGTAGCCCACGGTAGTCATGCTGACGGTGGCCCACCACCAACATGCGGGGATGGTGGACAGATCCTCGCTTTCCTCCTTCTCCACCGTGTACGCCATGACAGAGAAAAACGACACGCCGACAGCCAGGTAGAGAAGCAGCAGGCCCACCTCCTTGTAGCTGTTTCTGAGCGTGGCCCCCAAGGAGCGAAGCCCCGTGGAGTGACGGACCAGTTTCAGGATGCGGAAGATTCGCATGAGCCTCAGGACCTGCGCCACCCGGCCCAGGTTGGCCAGCGCGGGGCTGCTCTCCACCACCAGGTTGATAAGAAGCGTCAGGTAGAAAGGAAGTATGGACACTAGGTCAATGACGTTCAGCGGGTGGTCAAAGAAGTGCAGTAGGTCCGGGGCCACCGCGAACCGGGCCACGAGCTCCAGCGTGAACCAGCCGATGCCGAAGTGCTCCACCGTCTCAAACCGGGGGTCCTCCGTGGGTTCCCCCTCGCTGTCCAATACACTGAACTCACTCATGCTGTTCATACACATGGTGGCGATAGAGCCCAGCACCACCAGGATCGAGAGGACGCTGATTATGCGACTGGCCACGGAGTAACCCGGGTTGTCCAGCATCAGCCAGACGCGCCTCCGTGCGCTCCCGAGTAGCTGCTTGTCAAACTTGGTGGCATCGTTGTAAAACTCCAGCATTTCATCGAACGACGACGTGGTGCTCCCCTCGTCGCTCCTGTCGTCCCAGTTGCCTCTGTCCTGGTCCATCTTCCTGCAATGGTAGGCGCCGCTACAGCAGGAGTCGAGGAAGAACTCGTTGATGCCCCAGTACTCGATCTCCTGGCTGAAGGAGAAGATGCACAGCTCGGCCATGACGTGCAGCCGCCCCGTGTTGTAGAAATTCAGCACGTACGGGAACAGAGCGGGGTTCCTGTCGAAGTAGAACTCCTTCTCGGCGTCGTCGTAGTCGTCGCAAAGCTCCAGTATGGACTCCTTGGACTGGCACTGGAGCAGACGCGCCAGTCTGGTCTCGGGGAAACGGGAGAGCGTGTATGACTGGAGGCGCTTCTTGAAGCCGCCCACGTTGATGCGGATACCCGCGTTGTCGTCCATGAGAGCCCCAGCGGTCGTGTCCCTCAGGACGTGACCTGCCATGCCTCTAAAGACGGGACACGCACAAAGGCGCATGTTGCACAAACATGAAGGATGAAAGATGGAGACAAAGGGAGAGAGAGCGAAAGAAGGGAGAGAGGGAGAGAAATAGAACAAATCACATTAGGAAAGGAGGGATAGAAGAAGACAATTACAAACATGGAGAAATGAGAAGTTATTTAAACCGTTCACAATAAAAAAAGCTTTGTTTCTTTTTTGTACTGTTTCCATACCTACATATCTAAACTGAACTCATTTCAAAGAAAAGCTGTATTGCGGAGGTTGTTGAAACAAATGCGGATGATGAGAACTTACTTTAGAGAGTCGATCCCTCCACGGATCTCTCCAAAAGACTCTTCATACCCATTGGCTCGCACCTCGCGATTAGAGTGCAACCTCTGGACCTCCAGTAGATACAAACACTTTTCTCCTCTGCGCTCCAAATGCTTTCAGTTTCTATTAAAAATAAGAGGACAACACTATTCCAAATGCCGACGATCCAATGATAAAAACATTTTTCCCTCCACTGTCTGCTTCCTTAAGTGTCTGGATCCAACAGAAGGCTTTCTGCAGCTGTCGTTTCCTACATCCTTTTTTCACGTGGGTGCGCAGCGCTTCCAGCTACAGGTAGACCAGATTAATTACTTCAGTGAATTCGGAGGGTCAAAAAAGAAACCGATACACCCTGAAAGCCGCCTCTGTTTGAGCAAGAGGGGATTCCTCTGTGTGTTTTTCTCTGGGTCCTCTGTCTATCTATTGCTGCGCAGCAACACGTAGCTCCCTCTTCGTCTCTCCTCTGCACCGCCCTTCTGATGTGATCTCAGCATCACGGTGCTGGAGGGGAGAGGCGCAGCTCCGCCAGGGTGCGCAGGGAATCACCAACTAACCTCTAGCACAACGCACCTGCAGTCACCTAGCCTTCCGAACGATGTCACCACCAAGGAAATAAACAGCTTAGCTTTTATTTTAAAAATCGATTTCCCATGCATCCATACAGTGGCAAAACACACCAGATTAAAAATCCTCATCAAAAACTTATATTGTGGTATTGTATTATGCTTTAGTTTTCAAAAGTGTTCATAATAAAACATGTTACCAGTGTCACACATGCCAATGCAAATTACTCATTCAAATAGTAGATTTAGAATGTAAAATATTGTTTAGTTTCATTTTCATTTTGCTTACATTGTAAAATCCAAGGTGTCTATGTATTCCTATGTTTTTTTCAGTTTGCTACTCTACTGTAACAGCTGTTTCTGATGTGTTAATTCAGTATCCTGCGTGAATATCAGTAATCAGAACCCCCAGTATAGGTTTGGTTCAGTAAGATAATGTTAGGTAATAATAATAAAAATGACAGGCATCTTTAAAAGGAAGGTTGTTGAGCATAATTCAACTGCTTAATTGAAAATGTATCTTTGGAGTTGAGTTCCACTGTAAGTCTTTGAGGTCACTTACTTCATTTACCACTTATCTCTATATATTTACATAAATACCAAGTATTACCACCTTGTCAGGTGATTTTATTGTATTAGCACTGTAGTGGTTCTATTTTTTTTCTTTGTTAAAATTTGTTTTTTGTAAAAAAAAAATAATTTCTGGAAAAAATAAAATAATAGAAAGCCCCTAAACTCTATTTAATTCCATCACCAAACAAGAGAGCTTTGTCATATGTTGTTAGCTAATAGTCGGACAAAGACATACACTTTAATTCAGCATGTTGAGGATTAAAAAACAGGAAAAACTTGAACTTTAACATGAATTCAATGAGCAGAATAGGACACGGATCACAGGCAAAATAACTACAGGGAGCATTAAGGACAGTTGCAACTGGAGGGTTTATATACAGAGGAGAAGCTGGAGAAGGCCGTTTGATTCAGTTGAGCTAACTGGGGCGATTTAGAAAAGCTGTGGGGAGAGTAAACCAAACTAGGGAACATAAAGGAAGCTACAAACTAAGAAGGGAAATATACCTAATCTTCAGAATGATCTAAACTACACAGAGAACAAGACACATGAAATAAGGAAACTTCACCTAAAGGAACTAAATTATTTAACAAAGATGTTTAAACTATGAACAGTTTTTATGGCAAGACTCAAACAACAATGAAGAACTTAGAAGTGATGAATACACTAAAAGCCAAAGACCTAATGTTTCAGGATCCCCAACCATAAAACCTAATATCGCAACCAACTGAAATTGAAGGACACCGGCACAGAGTACAGTTCACTACACAATTATCGGCAACTTGTTTTAGTTAACATGTTCCTTTAATGTTTAAACTCATTCATTCTAGGATAAACACAGCTCTTGAATTTTACGTCTAATGGGTCATTCTGGTTATTAAGTATAATATTTAATACATTTCACTAATGGTCCTTCTTGTAGGAGTAGAATATGGTTAAATTGAGTCCACTATGTTCTCAGTTCAGTATACGGAGAGGTTTCTACACTACATCACACTCTTATATATAGTATAAGTTATAGGTTTCAAACAAATACAGTTTTGGATAAAGCACTTGACTTTTTCACAGTTTGTGTGAGGAAACTGATGTAACCTCTGCTTCTGTGTGCACTGTTTACATTCTCACAAGTATCCATCAGAGGGAGCTGAGGAGAGCTGCTGATGGGTGTGCAGCTGCACACCCTCAGTTCATCCACCTCCACTTTAACTGTGATAACATTCCTGAATGTTGTGCTAAACTCCTGAGTTCTTCATCCTGTCATGTCCCTAAGTAGTATTCTCTTGTACCCCCTCGTGTTTCTTCCTTCTTTAATTATATCCTGGACTCAACTGATCTAAAGTAATTTTTCCCTCCTGAACTCGCCCTGGTCAGACAAGAATCAAGAATCAAGAATCAGTTTATTTATATAGCGCCAATTTACAACAGGTGTCGTCTCAAGGCACTTTACAAAAAATCAATTAAAATCAAGGATACATTCTAACAAATCAATTTGAAAAAGTTTCCAATCTAAGGAACCCCAGCAGATTGCATCGAGTCATTGACTTGCAGCATTCACTCCTCTGGAATC
>JAVLVB010000286.1:1222561-1267786 GCA_032876305.1 Orestias chungarensis
AAGAAACCTCCAGCAGAACCAGGCTCAGTACAAGCAGCCATCTGCCACGACCGACTGGGGGTTTGAAAAGACAGAAAGCTAAATTAGAAGCACAGGATACTGAAATAAAAGAGTTTATAGCAGCAGTTGTAGAACGTCACTGGAAGCATCTCAGCCCATGTTCTCATCCAAGAAGCTGTCTCAGCTAACAGAACGCTAGGCCAGGTGTGGTTACTATGGAGAGAAGAACACTAAGAGAAAACAAAAGGTTAACAAGGTTGAAATAACGGTAACTAAGTAGATTGGACAAAGGAAGAAAGTAGCAGAGAGAGAAGCGGTCAGATTGTCCTCCAGCAGTCCAAGCCCACAGCAGCACAACCACAGAAAAACTTAAATAACCTAACACTATAGAGTGAGACATGAAGAAGGTAGAGCAAAGGAGAACCGTCTGTCAAGACTGAGTTCCTCCCCCAACCGGATTAGGCTGTCTTCTCTACCTCTTCCTAACTATAAACCTTATCAAACAGGAAGGTTTTGACACTCGGCAGAAATAACCTCCAAGCTTGATTGGATACCGTGAGTCTCCTTCATCATCTTCTGTAACCTCCTAGCGTACTGTCTGCCCTTATATTGACCACCATCTGGTTTTCCTGTTATCATCCACCCAACCACTGGCTTCAAGAAAAATCTTCAGCCGCACACGCACAAAGCATTCAACCCAGACTTCACTCACACTTGTCTGGTGATTCTGCTTCATCTCTACTGTACGATCTATAACATTTCCCCTTCTCTACCATTCTCCTCTGTGCAGGTTTCATCACTAGGCATTGCAGTGCTTCCCATGCATCATTTACTCTTACCTAATAAATAAATACTGTTGTACTAATTTAATTTCTTCTGGGAGTTTGTTGCAGGTGGGTCAGAAATTTAAACCAAACAATGAAAGTTTGGGTTATTTTTAACACCACAACATATAAAGTTAACTTACTTTATATTATTCCTGTGAAATACTGTTATGTAAACAAACTCTAAACTCACTAAAAGAAGTAAAGTTACCATCAATTAGTAATTGTACAACAGTTTGAGAACTGGCACTTAGATACCATGGCTAAGCCAAAAGGTTAATTCAAGAAAATCATGCTTGCCAAATTTAAAGACCAACTTTAATTGGAATCAATTAGCCGTGCAACTTTTTTGGGCCTACATAAAAATGTATCCTGCAATTCCAAAACAGTAAACAGACAATATTATAAAGATCAAAGAACAAAACGTACAGGTAGGTAAAAGTTGTGAAGAAGATGTACATTAAAACACAGTATCCCTGATTATCTCGCAGAGCATTGTCTCAAGTCCACTTTGCAGTTAGCCTGAAGTGGAGGAATAATATTTATAATACTTATTAGATCAGACTAGAGAAAAATAGAACTTTTTAGCCCATATGACTAAAGAATGAAAAAATGAAAAAACTAATACTGATCATCAAACCAAAAACAAATCATTCCTATCATAAAACATGGCAGTGACAGCTTAATACCATAAGGGGTGCCTTTCCTAAAAAGCGACAGTAAAGTGGGTTAGATTTGATGCCAAGATAGATGGAGCTAAATCCAGCGCACTCCAGGAGCAAAGCCTGTTGGTTGCTATTAAAGACTTGAGACTAGGGTAGAAGGTTTGTTCTTTAGCAGAACAAGTACCCGTTTGATCTAAACCCGTTGAATGGTTTAGATCAAAGCATATAAATGCACTAAACTAGTCTATTTTGTCCAAATGTACAACTATATGAAATCTGTGTCAAAAATGTGAAAAAATTATGTTTAGACACGTACAATCCACAATCTGGTGGAGCTTAAAGTATTTTGAATAAAACAATGAGAAAACACTTTCAGCTCCATATAAAAGTGTATATACTGTAGATACGTTGATGTGTTGTGAAAGGTACCGATAGGTTTCAATTGTTCCAGACTCAAGTTTGGAAAGCCTTTCACTATTTCCTTCTGGGTTGTGTGTGATGTTAGTCACTTTGTGATTGATTCACATAAAACCTTATATAAAATACAAACTAGTTTGTTGTTACGTGGCAGAAGTTGAAAATGTTTAAGGAATACAATTATTTAACAAGGAATTTAAATATCTTATTGTTGCATGCCCGCTGCTAATTGATGGTGTCGTTTCAAATACATTAAACCACAAGATGCATTATCATATTACGAGAAATACATTCTGGTGTTGCAAGAACTGCACCAAATGGTGCAAAGTCTGTTTTGCATATCTTTCAACAAAATAAGTAGAAGTTGGTGTGTTTATTTTTTAAGTCTAATTATCTTCTTACACTGCACCTCCTTTTATAGTGGGAACATCCTTAACTGCCTTGGTAGGCCGAACCCAAAGACAAAGCTAAAGCTGTTGCCTTGAAAAGCTTCTGGACTTTCATGAATCTTTCTTTCCCAAATCCCAGTGTGGCTCACACTAGAGCTTGCTTTTCCCGACAAAAACATCCTAATACAAATAGTCATGGACCAAATCTTCAATCAATCATATGAAACATGAATCCAAGATAATGTCCATATAATGTTTGGTTTGGCAGGGGAGTGGTTTTCTTCTCCTTCACAGGGGTGGCAGGCTGATGGGATCCAGCTATTACTCATCACCACCAATCAGCAAGGTCCTTAAGAGAGGAGCGGCTTCCCTGAGCAGATGCCAGATGGTTCGGCTTCTACAGTGGTACTCGCTAGCTGTCAGTGCTATTTTCTCAGTGTTCGCCCTGTTCTGGCTCCATTCTTTCTGTTCCTTCCTCCGCAGTGAACCTGCTCAGAACATTCTCTGAGCCAGACTCACTGGAATTATCAGATTCTTTCTGCTCCATTGGGTCCTACACCTGGGTACGTCACGCCCTCCACTCAGCTGCTGCCTGTCTGCCCTCAGTCTCGTGCTGGAACCCCTTCCACCTGGAACCCCCCATGAACTCTCCTCTGCTTACCTCAACATGCATACCGTAAGTCACCATCAAGTTACTCTTATCATTCCCTTCATTACTCCATCTTTACCCGCTCTCTCTTTTCAGTTCCTCTGCCGGCCCGGCTCCTCCCTGCAGTCGCAGATCGAGGCCCTTCCACACGCTCTCAGCACATTCTCCTGATAAGTAGATCTGTTAAAACTGTTTGAGTGTCCGTAGTTGATGCTTGCCTTAGAGTCCTGGTAACCGCTCATTATGACATGTATAAGGAAGAGTAGTTGGAGATTTCACACTTTTTTCAATAAACGTTAAGGGTTTTCTTGGCAATGAATAATGAAAAATACAAGAAATATATCAGCAGTAGTGTCTCAAAATGTTTCTTCCTCTTCTTTAAAGTGACCGGACAATCCCAGATTATATGTTTATGAAAACCTAAATTGCCACAGGTTTCCAGCATAAAGCTGCTGAGTAATTCATTAACAAAAATGTAAAATAATCAAGAGGGTATGAAAATATCAGATTGTGATTTTTCAAATATTTCGTTCCACTGCCGACTATTTCCTAACGTGTGGAAAAGTGGTTAGGACACATATTAGCATTTAGAGTTTTTCCAGAATTGTGAAATTATTCAATGTCTTTATTGCTAAAAATGTGGCACAGACAAAATTTTCTGTAGTTTTAGACCATTGAAGTCTTTTCATTGTTTTATTGGTTGACCAGTATACTGCTGAACAACAAACTACCATGCAAAGCAATTAAAGTAAGACTGTAAAAAAAGAAAAGGAAACGGAAAGAGATATGACAAAATCCCACTCCACCACATGGTATTACAAGCCTTCTTTAAAAAGATGAATCTTGAGGTTGGACTTAAATTTGCCAGGGGAGCTGCCACTGAAAAGGACTGACCACTCCGGTGTTTTAGCTTAGAACTTAGTTCATAAATTAAAAGTTTACCATAGACTACTAGACTACTTAAAAATACATAATAAAATTATACGATATAGCATATGAATTTTTTTGTGATTTGTGTACAAAACCACAGTTCTGTGTATATTTCATATGTGTGCGTGTATGTGTGTATGTATATATACCACACAGAGAATGATATTATTGCTACCATCAAAAGGAAATAATTTGTAAAATCTCAGGACATTTTCAAGGTTCTCAATTTTTTGCCGAAGTACTGAGCTCTACTTGTTCTTGAGAGAGAATGTGGGGAATTCATTTTTGTTTAAGATTGGGGTTAGAAATGGATTGTTAAGGGTTAGGGGACGTTTCTGGATTAGGCAGGAACTAAAAATGTAAAGTCACATAAATACCTCAGATAATTAAGGTGGGTAAAGGAAACTGAAAGTAAAAAAAACAAATAATTCAACTTTAAAATCAGTTCTAAAATGAACCGGAAGCCATTAAAAAGCGGATAAAAAAGGGGCGATGTGTTAACATCTAAAATTGTTGGTTAGAAGAAAGCTACTTTATACCGATCAAAACTGAGACACCAATATAAAGTCTACTACATTAATCCAGTCTAGAACTGATAGGTGTATATATTTCCTTTTCTAAATCAGAAGGTTTTTAATGCAGATCAAAGCTGGATTTAACTACACTGTAATTGTAAACTTTGATTCTAAATCTCATGTGTTGAAATACAAATGGAGAAATGTAGTTCTTCAGTAGGTTTAAAGTGGAAATTAGACTTCTTACAGGCACCGACTAGAAGGAAAACCGGATATGAGAATACAGATTCATCCTTACTGTTTCAACTTGCCAGATACAGATATAGGTATAATTCCTAACTACCTAAATCCATGTTTTTACATGTGAAATAATACCCTCTTGTTAAATTGATCTGGCCAAATGCCTCTGATTTATTTTGACTAATTTTATATTCAGATATGTCTCCATACTCTTTTAGGGACTGCTATTATCAAAGTATTATGTAAGAACATGTTTCAATAGAAGGATGTCATCAGCAAAAATGGAAACTTCATGAACTGTTCCCCAACCATCCTGAATCCCTTCAATTTGAAGTTAGTAAAGGGGCTTAATGCTAAAAGCAAACTGGATGATAACGATAAAATCACCTTTTCCAACCACTTCCTCTATGTCAGAATGTTTAAATCAATGCCCTTTAATTATAATTTTTGATTTGTGATTGTTGTATGACAGCCAAAACAAAGTAGTACATTTTTCATCAGTTTATTTCAATTAAAGTTTAAGAAATTACCCATATACCTGATCAATCAGAATCACTTATGTGCATCCTCTGCTATAATTGACAGCAGGAGTAATGGTCCAATTTTAACACTTTACTAAAAACATTTTTATACTCTGTTTACCGATATAGATGTTAGTACTGCAAAGTTCACACATAAGAGACTGATAGGATGATATCATTGTAGTGGAACTGTTTCTTACTTATGTAAAACTTTGGTTTTAATTTAGAGTTTAGATAATATAGGAGTGACGTCATTAACAAACCCTCTAGCAAACCCTTTTATTGTGGATGACTTGTTAAATTCTAGTTGAACAGTTTTTTTCTTACCTGTTTTTTCTGTAATTGTCAGGGTATAGATTTTTCACTAAATACCGGTTTGTCTAATTTACCAGATTTGAAATGATTAAGTTTCCTTTTTTAGTTATTGAAATGTCGTCTTAATTAATTTTTCATGGTATTTACAAAGTATGTTTGATATTATTATTATGAGGGCAACATTGAACATCAGTGACGTTAAGATTTTTGAAACAATATGTCTGGCTTGTAAATTTAGTTAAAAATAATAATATATTGGCCTTACTTGCTTTTTATAGTATTTCCTCCTGTTTTTTGAATATTTATTTTCTGTCAATGACCTGGAGGGTACCGTATGTCTTTATGCCAATAGCTTGTCTTGTTTAGTTGTAGTTTCTCCAAGGTTATCAAGTACTTCTTGCTGTCCAGTTTGTGTTGATTTATTACTATCTTAATTTCAATTTCTTATTGTAATTGCTTTCTAAATCGATTTTAAAGATATATTTCCCTGTATCTGGTGTGTCCTGCATCTCATAACACAGAAGATAAAACCATTGCATTTTCATTCACAACAAAATATTCAAGTATATCTGACCTCATTCATTTTTTGTATACAAACACCTGCTGATTAAAATAGATGATTTACTTTTTAACCCAATGTATTTTTTTTAAGGTTGATTTTATCTTTTTGTATTTTTTGTATGATAAACCCATTCTGGCTTTAATTATTTTTGACCTGTTTCTGATCTAGGTCTCTATATTCATTTTCTTAAACAATACCGTTCACATTTATTCTTTTTACGTTTAACTGAGTTAATACCAACAGGTAATTAGGTCAACTAATGTCATCCTTGCTCCATGTCACACAACCCTGTCCACTCATCAGTATCTGTTAGACATTAGAAACTTAGTTTTAAATGTAATATAAGCCAAAAAATACCTAAATGAAAAAAACAGAACTTCCATATTTCATGCTAGACACAGAAAATGAACTGTAACCATGTCCAACGCTTGGTGATAATAGGATGGAGAGTGTGACCTGATCACTTTGTGGAAAATAGCACACAATGTGCAATAATAACTAGTTTTATACTAACATGAAATAAATGGTATTGGTGAGTGTGAATTATTCATGTAAACAAAATGAGTCACCAGGAAGAAGATTTCATGAATTTCTTTTTAAATTTTTCTTGTTTGCCCTTTGGGATAACTTCATTTATATCAAGTGTTTTTTGCATGAAATTTATTCTTTGTCCATACTTAACAGTTTAGATGACTGGATTTATGGATTCATGTTCAATTTAATGGACAAGAAGAGACGAACTGAAAGGAGAAGTTGAGTTGAGGGACATGAGAGTACAGGGAGAAGAGAAAATGTAAAAAAATATCACCCTAGACATCTGTTTCTGTATCTGCAGAAAGGAGGGAAATAGACAATGCACACAAAAAAACAGATACCCAGAAAACAATACCGACAAATAACATATAGTTGTAACAACATACATTACAGTTTCACAAAAAAAAAATACAAAGTACTGTTTTATACCAGATATATTTATTGACATCTGCAGCCCAACATAGAGTTTATCTTAGGAACACGTGTGCAGCAGTGTATTTGCTACAATGTGGGAGCCATTTTTCAAACAAATAACATTGTTTTGCGGATGGAGTGTAGCGTGGTATTATGCGTAGCAGTTTAGTGTAGTAGTACTCTAAACTTGTATGCTGTTGTCTTTGGCATGTAGTGGTAATGGTTAGGTCTAGGATAATGGTGGAGAGAGCCAAAGAACTGCCCCCTTAACGGAAAACCCCAATTATGTTTTTTATGTCACTATTATACAAAAACAGAATCTGTTCTGAGGCTTTGCTAGATTTGTATGTAATCCAGACCACTAAACGAGAGCCGTCCTGCTCACAGCCATCAGCAGCAACAATAAATGTTTAAATAAGTTAAAATAGGGGTTAGGAACAGTTACAACAACATATAATTTCCCTTTGTCATCAATGCAGTATATTTTACCTAAATTTGAATGTAGTTTTTCATACTTTTGTAAATAAAATAATCAATTCACAAGCTGGTGTATTTTGTTTCCTTTTGCTGGTTTATTTCCTGTCTGTTGGTTTGTCTTCATTGAATCATTTGTAATATATGATCAACATATCTTAAATCCTAAGCATTAATTGCTTCAACATCAAAATCCTGTAATGACCATCTCAGTAACCTGGGCTTGGATAGTCCATCAGAGAAACAGGCCCTCAGCCTAATGCTCCCACCATCTTGAGATTAGGTCCATTGTTATACAGTTTTAAAATCCCCTTTGAATTCCTCCAAACACTGTGTTGCAGTCAATTGCACTTTTAGTGGTAAGGGTGTGGATTTAAAAAAAGGTGCTTCTTTATTGGTCTTTTAAGCACTTCTCTGGTTCTCAGATTTTAGTTTATGGACAATGTGTTGATCTGATTGGAACACTTTCATGTCCCAATTGTATTGATAAATATAATGGATAATACCTGAAAGGCTGACAGGAAAAATAAATGCTTCAATAGGCACTCTTCCAGTTCTGATAAAAACCCAAAATGATTACAATATTGATGCTCATGCTGAGTGTATATAAAGTTTGATGAGTACAGAAGAGTTTCTGTGTTTGGAAATAGTGTTGTTTATGTCTCTAACTGGTGTAACAGGTGAAATGTTAATCCCAATCAAAGTCAAAACGCGTTGGCAATAAGCAAGCGAGCTGAAACATTTCTGCAAACCGTTGACAATGCTTACTGCTTAGGACTTAAATTAAAGCCTACAGCTATCCATTATGCCCCTCTAATCCAAATGTTGTCATTTAATGGGCATTTGTTTAGGTCTTTAGGCCTTAGTTTCATTTGAGAATCTATTTAGGATCAATGGAAGTCATTTCCTACTTGCTGTATTGCATTACAATGCTTGTTTGGAAATACACCCACACGCTACATGCTGCACTACAACCGTCTCTTCCTCAGTTTTACTCCTAAGCAGCCAGTACATTAATATTTCATCATGCTATATTTTAACAATTATAAGTTTATATAAGCTCGTAAATGGCCCTAACAGATTGAAACTCTGCAGCTGCAATCATTTTTGTTGTTGATGCTGGTATGTTTTCAGTCGTTTTGAGTATTCCCATTATGATTGAGGTGTAGATCAACTGAAAGGGTATGACATATCTTCAACAATCCCACTGCAGTATTTTAAGTCAGTAAGCACACCAGAAGCTTTATAAGCAAATAAAACCTACTCTTTCCTGTTTATTATTGTGAAATATTAGGCTTTGATTCTTCTTCTCTTTGTGTGAGAATATAGTAGTATAAACATTTCCATTTTGCCATTCAAAATCTTTGAAATTAACATCTTGAGGCGTCCATTTTTGGACATCAAGTGGAAATGATTTCCGTTATTTGACATTCCTGGTACAGCTCACCCTCAAATGGAGAATATCTAAGGTGCTTCAAAATAATTGGAGGCTTCCTGCTGTAGCAGGCACCTGAATGGTATTTCTGATGACAAATTAATACACCTACTCAGATTTGAATAGCGTGGGTAAAGAAGCTAACAAATGATATCACGACTTATGTCTGGATTACTGAGGTGCATGTTTGTTTCTAATTGTTTGAGCCCGCAGGCTGTGTAGCCTTCACTTTTTACATTCATGGAAGCAGGCACCTTGAGTCACTTGATTCATTCTTCTCCCACATGGTTGAGATTATTATGCTTCTTTGTGGAGGAGGAACTATTCCTCATAGCTTATTCCTAAAGTCTAAGTAGATCCGTCATCAGCTTTTGCAGGATTTGCTTTTCAAGAATGTTCAACTGTCATGTTGTTTAGCCTTTTGACCCACATAAAATGGAGTACTCTCAACAAAAGTACAACAAAGTTTATTGAACAGTAGTTTGAATAATGATCTTGGAAGCGGGACAGCTGGAACAACTTCTGAGACCGGGAGTTTCTGGAGAGTGAGGACAGAGGTGGTCAGTAACCGTTGGTGAAATGTTAAATCTCGAGGAGATGCTCTTGCTCGGAGAGGAGATGGAAACTGCCAGAGAGAGGTGAGTGGGTTAAAGGTATGCTTGCATGTGGAGTCGCTGAGGTCGTCCAGGGGGATCACGGTGGAGGCTGTTGCAGATATTTGAGCGGGCAGACTGAGCTAAGCAAACGAGAAGTGGGAACCAGAGTTGCAGGTATGATCCAGAACTTCACAGAGAACGGTGGCACAGAAAGGTCTTGAGAACCAGCAGTAAAAAAATCACTCAGGCGAAGTGTGGTTGGTGCACCACTCCTCTGAAGCAGCTCCAGCTCGTCAGTGCAAATAGAAGGTGCTCCAGCCAGAAAGGGACTCTGGTGACCCCCAGTGGACAACCTGTAATCAAAAACCCCTCAACCCTGACATCAACTTCGTCTTGCTTTAAGTAATGTGAAGCTTTGCTTTTGTTTTTTTTTAAGGACTCAATTTTGATTGACAGTGCATATTTAAATATAAAGATAAGGAAGCTATTTAAAAGATTTCTTTCTTCATAGCTTTTTTTTGTCACAATTAGCAGCAATAATATTGTTACCTTACAACAAGAAGGTCCTGGGTTAAATTGTGTAAGTTTTTTTCAAGGTTAAAACTGATGGTTTAAAATGTTGGAATACATCCGACTGTATGAAATTTGAAGAAATATGCCACACTTTTAATTTATCTACTATGAATGGAAGTAAAAGGGGCTTTCAATTGTTGCCAGCAATGAGAACCACAAGCTTTGGTTGAAGAAAGTAAGCAATCAGAGCCCTTTTCAGTCTCACTGCAAAGCCTCGTAAATTTTTAGTTAATAGTTATTGACATGCTGCACATGCTTGGCAAACTTTAATTCACGTTTTATCTTTTGAAGGAGACTAGCGTCACCTTTTCTTTTTGTAGATTGTCTCTGTAACCTCCAACAGTAGAAAGGAGAAACAAATGTTTTGTGCACCAAACATGAGCCACATTTAGAACTTTAAGCTCCACCCCTGATCAAAAGTAAAAACTGTGGAGGCTTGTGACAGAAATATAAATGATATGTTAACTAGCTTTATTAGTCTGATTAAAATTTGAGGCTGCACAGTGGCGCAGTGGGTAGCACCGTTCCCATGCAGCAAGAAGGCTCTAGGTTCAATTCCATCTTGGGTCTTTTAGCAAGGACTCTCTGGGTACTCTGGCTTCCTCCCACAGTACAAAAACGTGACTGTTAGGCTGATTGGGCACTTTAAATTGTCCTTAGGCGTGAGTTCCTGTATGAGTGGTTGTTTGTCCTGTATGTCTCTGTGTTGCCCTGCGATCAACTGGTGACCTGTCCAGGGTATACCCCTGCCTCTCCCCTGTTACAAGCTGGAGATAGGCACCAGCAGACCCACCTGATCCCAATAGGGACAAGGGTGTACAGAAAATGGATGGATGGATGTTTGGATGGTATTTTGTGTGAGTTAATTCAATAATCCAACCCAGTTGGTTCAAAGCAAAAACAAGAATCCCAGGCTTTGAAATTGTCATCTGATTTCTTATAAAGTGATTAAACAAAGATAAAATGGGTTACCTGTTTCTAGGCAATTACCCAGTTTAGATGTATCTAAAAATACTTCAAAAGTCCTCATTGAAACGGTTGCAGCGTAAATGAAATAAATTAAACAAAGATACTCATTAGAATTAGACTGAATTTTTTTCACAAAGTGTCACTCCTGGCACAGAATGTGGTTGTGAGGCTTTAGTGTGAGCAGAACTGGCATCCTTTGCTGTCCTTGTTACACTAAACAAAGTCTCCAAATCCCAGTTCACCTAGCGTTAAGCACACATACAGCTGCAGTGTCATCAGAGAGTCTTAGATGTACAAGATGAATTACAAAGTACATACACATACCGATATATGAGATTATTTTGCAGTTGTGGCTAACACATACTACCCTACACCTTTGAAAAATGACAACAACACTGAAATCCCCACCCATTATTATTATATGTAAGAATCCCAAGTAATTATTATTTTTTTGCTCTTTCTTGCATGAAAAACCTTGTTTTAATAAAATTGATATTACCTTCTTTAAGGGAATTGATCCCATCTCAATCATCAAATGTCATCAAATGTCTTTCAGAAGCTGAAGAAGAACCAAACTGTTCCAGCTAAGATAACCGTAAATGATCATGGCTAGACCTGAGTGTTCACCAAGTTGTTTGGACGATATCCTTTTCTGAATCAGAAATGAATAATTACTGATTCTTTTTGTGAAGTTTTACAACATATTATCTACAAATTTCACTGTGGAACTTTGATGTGAAAGGTTTATTATTACTCATGTCTTTTGTTTTCTGTACTCCCTATTGTCTTGGAGTGTTGGAGTCACTCAACCAACAGTCGAGAGTGAAAATAAGGAGAAGCAAGGACATCCGGGGGATTATGGGGACTGTATACCGAAGGATGACAACAGACGATATACATCAGAAGGACTAACACATACGGCCATCTGGACCAGATGAACCCATGAGTTTGTTTACTGGAAGACTTGTTTCATATAAGTTTTGAAAGGAGACTGAGGACGAAAACATGGACTTGACATACATCATTACAATATTATCCGTGTTTGCTGTTGCACAATTTATCCATGTCCGACACTATAGTCGAACACATAGGGACACTAATCGCTAAATGCCTAAACATATACGTTTATGTTATTCGCATATATGCTCTGGATCCAATATACTACAATAGTTAATCAACCTGGACTTTCTGTTTCATGGTTATTGCTTTCATAAGGATAAAAAGTCAACATTTTTCAATGTTGATGTCTTAGACATACTTGTTTTTATTTTAGATCATTGTGGGTACCCTGGTCTACTTCAATTTGTGCCATTGGCGGTCGCCCAGTGGAGAATGGGGACTATAGGATCGTTTTTCCCCTGTAACAAGTAAAGCAAACGGCCAAAACAGAGTTTTCCCATCCTATATCAATGGAGTTGTTGGCCATGGGAGAACAATGATCTCCCTATTTGTGTTATGGGATTTATGGATTTATTATTGTTAATCTTATCAAATAATGTATTTGAATTTTGCCTAATTACTGTACTGTTTTTATAAGTGTATCTAAATAAATGTAAACATATTTACTGTTATCTTACAGTTAGAAAATGCCTTTAAGGTTTAACATAAATACAAATTCTCTCTTTGGCTCGTTAAGATTACACGCAAGTGTAATCTTAATAGGGGGATTATGTGGAAGCCAAAATTAAGTTATTTGAGGAAAACGTGGATTTTATGGAGAAGTAGCAGATAAGATGTATCTTAACATGACCTGGTATTTTTTGGCTGAACAAACAGTAAACTTAACTGATCTGTGTACAAAACCATACTATCATATCCAAGAGAACTGCGCAAATTCACTTCTGTTAAATAGTTGGTTAAAAGTTATACTTAGACACAGCTGTAATCATAAAGATATAAAAAGAGTTCTTACCACTTTAAGGTGGGGATTTTGTTGATGGAATTTTCGAGATGTGTGAAGCAGATCGCTAATAAATCCCCCAGTTGGCCGTGTACAAAAGACGAATCCTGTGTTTTTGGTTTCATTTTTGTATTTTTTCCCACTGTATCTCCCCACGTTACTACATTTCCTCTGTGCTTCACCCACAATCAAGAAGAATCTAGAATCAGTTTATTTATGTAGCACCAATAGATGTCGTCTCAAGGCACTTTACAAGAAAATCAATTCAATTCATAGATGCAGCATTAGAAATCAGTTTTAAAAAGTTTCCAATCTGAGGAACCCCAGTAGATTGCATCGAGTCATTGACTTGTAGCATTCACTCCTCCGGAATCAGCAGACCGAAACAATGCCCTGAGTTGTCGTCAACTTTACAGCAACCCTGCATTCTGAGCATGCATGTAGTGACAGTGGAGAGGAAAAACTCTCCACCTTAACTTCCAGCAGAACCTGGCTCAGTACAAGCAGCCGTCTGCCACGACCGACTGGGGGTTTAAAGAGACAGAAAACTAAAATAGAAGTACAGGAAACTGGAAAAAAAAGAGTTTGTAGCAGCAGTTGTAGAGCGTCGCTGGCAGCATCTCAGCCGATGTCCTCCTCCAAGAAGCTGTCTCAGCTAACAGAATGCCAGACCAGGTGTGGCCACTATGGAGAGAAGAACACTAAGAGAAAACAAAAGGTTACCAAAGTTGAAATAACGGTATCTAAAGCAGTTTGGACAAAGGACGAAAGTAGCAGAGAGAGAAGTGGTCAGATTGTCCTCCAGCAGTCTAAGCCTATAGCAGCATAACTATAGAAAAACTTAAATAACCTTGTCTTCATGTCTGTCTGTAGAGTGAGATATGAAGAAGGTAGAGCAAAGTCTGTCTAGACTGAGTTCTTCCCCCAGCCGGATTAGGCTTTCTTCTCTCCCTCTTCCGAACCATAAGCCTTATCAAACAGGAAGGTTTTTAGCCTAGATTTGAACATAGACAAGGTGTCTGCCTTACGGACTAAAGCTGGTGTCACAGAAGAGGATTCTGATAACTAAAAGATCTGCCTCCCATTCTACTTTTACAGATTCTAGGAACCACCAGTAAACCTTCAGTCTGAAGGTGAAGTGCTCTTTTAGGGACATAACAGGTAATCAGATCTCCGATGCATGATGGAGTTTGATTAGTGAGGGCTTTATATGTCAAAATCCCGACCTCCATAGCATCACTTCTGCTATACGAACAAATTGCCACATAACCAATCCCCCCCTCTTCACAAAAAACAGCAACAAGATAGAAATAAAAACCTAAGCAATATTTAAATTAGATGTTTGCTTCTGCTGGTTTAGAGGTTTCTTTTAATCATTATTTAGTCATTAATGTAGTCATTAATAGTTATTTTTCTAATATGCCTGTTAAATACGTTTTGCCGTGCAATTTCAACCAAGATCATTACTTATTTTTCAGTATATTCAAGGTTTTACTGATTTTCACACATCATATTTGATATTCATACCTACTTATGGCATGCCACTATCCCCTTAGACAACCATATTCTTTAAACTTTTAGTGGGATTATTTTAGGAACTGAGCAGAGAGAATACATAAATAGATGATGGTACAAACAAAGTGCTAGAGACAGGGAAGTGGAGAAGCTCATACAAAGACAAAAATACAACAGTGTAGCTCAGTCTCTTTCCGTTAAATCCTCAAGTGTAGGCTCAAATGAAAATGTGTAGGAGTTATTTTTGCCAAGTAAATCTTTCGATGTGTATTTTTTTACCTTTATCACTCTTAACTTTGCTCTTTTTTTTCCAACATTGGGCACATCGATGCCAATTCCCTGTTACCAATACCTTCTATTATTTACAGTGATTTACTTTTTTTAATCTTTCACCATCAGTGTGTTGACCTCTTGTTTGACTGAAATCCTCCCTGTTATTTCAAGTCTCACTGAAGCCACGAAGCTGCCATGCCAAAGCCCTGCTCTGATGGATCTACTAGGAGGCTCCTGAGAGAACTGTACAAATAATGAAAAGGTGGAATCTATTTACTCCTATTATTCTGACACATGAAATAGAATGTCCTTTCAACCATCTTGCCTTTTCCAGTTAACGCCACAGTAATCACATCAAATGGGTCTTGATTATTACGGCAGGGGAAGCTGGCTGACTCGGGACAGAGTGCATGAATACAGATGGAAGCTGGAGGAGCTGCTGCACTTGCAGACTCTTACTTTAAACGGCAGTGATTATGCATGGAGCATATTAAAATAATATGAATCTGCCATTTAACAAACGTTTATATGCTTGACATGAATCAAATGTGCTTTGACATTAAAGTTTAATACGGCGTCAGTCTGACTTGCAGCTGGATGATGAATAGAAAGAAAGAAAAATGGAAATAATGATTGGAGGCAAGGAAGGCAAATGCTTTTAGAATACTATTGATAACTACCCAGTTATGGCTTGCAATCTATAGAAACAGCAGTAAAGGCTCAGTTAAAATGTCATTTTAAATTAAATCTCAATATAATACCGTTTGGGAGGAGGAGGATCAACTTCAGTCACAGGTCCTCTTCAACAGGGCGGTGTTTCGGTGGAATGAAAGCTACATCTGCTGTGTGAAAGACGTAAGTAACTCAGATTCCGTGGCTGCCAACTCACATTAGAAGCAGGTGATGCTTGTGTGCTGGTGTTATACAGAAGGGGAAAAAAAACAGAAGCACCAATTAATAATGAAGGGATGCAGTATTTAAAACTGAAACTGTTTATCTGTGGTACAAAACTATGCCAAATTTACTACAATAGATGTTGAGAAAAAGGACATCATAGAAGATACTTGTCAAAATGAGAAAATAATGCAACCCTGAAAAGCTTGTAAAATGCATGTCTCCTTTAAATGGCTCATTGAAGTGTTTGGACACTTTTTATTCCTATTTAGTTCACCACTAGTTTAAATAATCCATCAAAATGTTTTTTGTTTGTTTGTTTTTTTTTTTGTTTCAGCAATTTAAATGTGTTACTAAACAACCATACAAGTTTATATCTGTTTTTTTAATTAACTTCCGCTACTTAACTGCACTATAAATATCACATTATTCACAGAGCCTTGCAACATTATTTATACCTTTTAAGGTATTTTATTTTATTTTAGCTTTTTTAGAATAAAAAACACAAATTTTAATATGAATTTATTTAGTAGAACAACCACATTGAAAGAAAATGACACATGTTATTCCACGTTGGGCAATGTTTTCTGG
Source organism: Orestias chungarensis (assembly GCA_032876305.1). NCBI lineage: Eukaryota > Metazoa > Chordata > Actinopteri > Cyprinodontiformes > Cyprinodontidae > Orestias > Orestias chungarensis. The sequence continues at coordinate 1,238,757 of JAVLVB010000286.1, forward strand.
TCTCCACCAGCTATGCTTATTTAGACGCTAAATCTATGTTTGTTCTTTCTTAAATCAGATTTGAGAGAATCTTCAAGTTTTGTCACATTGGCTACTGTAGCTTGAGCTGGATGTTTAGGATAGCAGTGAAGGTGTAAAGCTAAATACAAATATATGCGCGTTCACTTTGACCTTTTATAGCAAAAGGGAAGTGTAGTTTCTAATCAGACAACTACAGTGTAATTTACCTTCTCCGATGTAAATTCAGTGCAAAATTAGCAGATGTAAATTACTTATTACCAATTAAAAACACCACATATAACAGATTAATTGTATTCATCATTCCTTTATTCAATGCGGGGATGAATGAAAAGCCATGAAACAAAAACGTTTCCGTTTGACCAGGGTGCACCCACACCTGGACCCATTCAGAACGTAACACTATTATCAGCTGGACTGTCATGAAAAGCCTCATTTGTCATAATTATTCTTTTTTGTTTTGGACTCCCTGCAGTTGTTGATGAGATTTCCAAAAAGGAACCAAGAGGGTTAGTATGGATATTGTGGAATTATATTCATTTGTCTTTTAATACTAGAAGGGTTTGCATATAATAGTAGGTATAACTTTTAGATAAGATCTGCACATTCACTCTAGTGCTAGAGTGAGTGGACGTGTTATAGAAAAACGTGCAGCAAAACGTGCAGCTGAAGTATGTGAAATAGGGGTGCTACAACTGAAGGTCGTAGATAACAAGGAAGCGAAACAACTCCCTCTCCAACAGAGTAACAACTCCTTGTAGGAAGATACGCATGCCTAGCTAAGTACGTGATAAACAGCTTGTGTAATCAAATATGAATGCTTGTGTGACTCTGTATACTCCTTACTGTTGAATAAAAACAGCCTGTTGCTGGTGAGAGCCCAGAGTCGAGTTGGGAACCCGTGAGGAGCGGTGCTCGGCTCTCCCTTTTGCAAAAGGTGTGGTGAAAAGTACTAAAGAATGGACATTGATTATTGATGCTTGTTTAACAATTGCAGACCGCCTAATATATAAATCTTCTGTCTCTTAGATCTGACTCCGGGGAAGTCTGGGAGGACTTCAACAGTTTGGGGGCTCGTTCCGGGATCTCAGTGGAACGGAGTGAATGGACCTAGGACTGCCACGAACGGACGATGGACACGGCTCGTTAGCAAAATTAAGGTAAGCAGAGCCTGTTTAATCAATATCTGCAATTGGCAATATTCAAATTAAACGTGTCCAGAGTATCAGTAGATGGTGAGTCCACCGAATTATTGGGGGTCTGTCAATGTATAAGGGTATAGTGTGAAAGATTGAAACAAACAGGGCGGCGTCCCTTTTTCTCTGAGTGTGGCAACTCCCACAGTTACTTGATGAGGAACTGGGAAACCTGGGTTAGAGGCCCGGGAACTGGAGAACCCCGAATTAGTTTAGTAATAGAATAAGGCGAGAAGAGCCGAGGGAATACACGGGGTATGAATGCTGGACATTCACTCTTGGAGCCAGACGTAGAAAATAGCAGAAGTTAGAAGACAGGGATAGAACTTACACAAGCACCCAGGGATAGGAAACGGAGGGCGAATTTGACCGAGAGAAGGATGACGATGTGTGGGGTCCGTGGAAAACATTTGCGGCACAAGTCTCGAATATGGAGAATGTAGCTAAAACAATGCTACCCGAGAAAGAACATGACGAAGTTATAAAACGAATGAGAAAGAATAAATAGGAAGTAGTGGAAGGTAAAGGACAGAATATGGAACAAAAAGTAGGAACATTGAGTAAGTGGTGTTGGGAGAAAGCGCACGTAGCAGGGGTACTGAAGAAAGAAGCAGAGAAGTAGATAAAGGAAGGCAGGTGGCTTGGCAGAGGTAAGTGGAAAAAATATTTCTGAGGCAGTGGAGACCTGGGTGAGATACATAGAGCTGAACTCAAAATCTGGCATGACAAACACAGGGCACTTGTTTAAAGAAGCTGTCCAGGAGCTGATTTTGCTAAATGAGAAAAACATTTATTACCTCACTTGTCAACAGCACAGAATGTGGAGCGAAGGAAAAAGTAGGAAAATGAACAAATGCAAAATCAATTGCTTATGCTGCAGCTGCAGGAAATAAAATTTAGAATGAGCAAAAAGAAGCCTGGAAACAAAAAAACAAAAACAAAAAAAAAAAAACTGAACATTTAATGATATCTCGGCTCTCCCTTTTGCAAAAGGTGTGGTGACAAGTACTGAAGAATGGACATTGATTGTTGATGCTTGTTTAACAATTGCAGACTGCCTAATATATAAATCTTCTGTCTCTGAGATCTGAATCTGGGGAAGTCTGGGAGGACTTCAACAATATGCATACTCATCCACAATGACACACTGCTGGCTGTACCTGGGATCATTAACAGTATAACAAATGGGAAACCGTGCAACTCGAATATGACAAACAGAGTGCGACAGGTTTAAAAAGAAGCCTAAAGAGTTCCAAGCAGGAACTCCAAAACCATTGTGACAAATGTCTGTTCATGCTTTCATCAGTCAGCTTAAATTAGTTGTCAAGTATTTACCTTGGGAATGTCAGACAGCCAGTAATTACTGAGCTTTTTTTCTACTCAAGCTGATTCTACAAGATTTTTTAGGGAGCAGCTCCCCTAAACAGATTAAATGACATTCTTATTTCCACTATTTCTGTTCAATGGTTATTAATTCTGTCTATTTTGTTGGAAGGGTCAAATATTAATGCTCATATAGGATATACAGAATAAAGACAAAATGGAAATCTTATTAGATATAAAATATCTAAGCAAGATATCAAAGTGATGCGGAAAAGCCTTGATGTTTGTTTGCTTCGATTATCACTGTTTCTTTACAGCATCCACCACACTCGGTTCCAAAGACCCTGGAGGTTTGGTCGGTTTGCCAAACAGAAAATGAAATTCACTTTTCTTTTCAACCCCAGCATAATAAACCATCTAACCATAAAAGAGCTTCATTCAACCTTGAAAAATAATTTAAAAGCAGCGGTCACAACATATTAGAATCTGAGTGAACCCATGTTTTTAAATGCCTCCAAAATATAATATAATATAATATAATATAATATAATATAATATAATATAATATAATATAATATAATATAATGTTATTTTGTCCTTCTGTATGCGTCTGTATCTGGCATACAAACTTAATAACTAACTGATCCTGAAACCTATTTTTCGGGCCTTGCGAGCGAACATTCAAATTTCCCAGCCACACTTAAACCCACCACCAGCTGCTGATCCGGGTTGACATCAAAGCGGAACTTTTTCCTCTGGAGTCTCAGCTGGGTCTGCGCGACACTGGGATCATTTAGCGAGTTAAGATGTGAAGGGAGGCGCAGGAAAGATATCCTCGCTTCGTTTCACGACAGAAGATGGCGAATTCGAGTTGTTTCAACGCGACTGTGCCTCTAATTTCCAGCGAGGCTCTGCGAGCGGAAATGGTTGAAAATCCTCTCCAGGTGAGTTGGTTTAACTGTACCTGAGATATTGTTACTCTTTTTGCATTGAATATTTAGGACCCCCAACATTCCCAAACAAATAATTTGGGCCTAAATTCTCAACCAATGTTTGTAAGGTGACCTTCTTAATGCTGAAGTTCCTAAAGTACATTGTAACTGTTCCTATCAGAACATGGGGTTAAAGCCACCTTGTTTGAGCATGTGAAGGTTTATTACCTTATTACCTCTCTAGAATTGATATCATTCTACTTACATTCAGGATTAAGTGAGTAATTCTGCTATTAACATTTCAATCTTTCTACTCAGAAATGTTGGCTAAAATCCACCAAAATGCAAAGTATGCAAGCTGCTGTTTGTTTGGTTTAATTCTAAAACATAGTTTTGTTCAAAGTACAAAGAAGAATAAGTCACTGTCAACCTTTGCTTGTGAAGCTTTTTGTGTAATGAAGAGTGGTGTGGAGCAGGAGGCTGACCGGGCAGAGATGTACTGCTGTTGGCACCTGTATCAACTGCTTTCTAAAGTGATGGTGACTGAACACTCTGCTGAAAGCCCTTTTCATTCTCCCGAAAATGCGTCTAATTGACACTCTCGATCCTTCTTTTAAATCAGAATTCATGGAACATGCGCGCTTCTCTCCGTCTGCGGCTGATAATGTTTGTTTGCAAACGTCCCACTGTGTGTTTTTGCCATTCTAAATGTCCTCCTGGCCTTTTCGACAGAGGCACATTCTCCTGATGCTCATTTTCCACTTGCAAAGAGTTTCTTTTATTGGCATGTTTCCTCTGGGTGACATTACCAGCGGGGGCCAGGGAGAGAAAGAGAAAGAGTGGCAGAGGAGGAAAGGGAGAGGCGTGAGTAATGAGTAATTGCTCTTGGGTGGGATGTCGGAGAATAGATCTACTGTAGTCCTGAGCAGCTGCCTAATGGTCCCAGCTACCCACCATCCCAGAGAACGTCTCTAACTACGAGGGGACAATATCTGTCTGTGTCCATGTGTTTCATTACTCTCTTCATGTTTTGCATTAACATTAGCTTCAGCCCTGAGTTGTCCATAACGCGTTTCCTTTTTATATAGGATATCTGAATTGTCTTCCACTTGTTAAGCTAAAGTTTCCATCTTGCTAAATATATCTAGATTAAACTGGCACTGGGAGCACCGTTTGCACCATTTGCACATTTTTGCCCCCAAAGCACAGACTACATTCTGATGATCTGATTGCCCTACATACTTGGAGCTGTAACACATTTAACTTTCTAAGAATAACCACAGTTGCTTATGCTTCTGGCTTATGTCTTTCTTGAAGATTAGCTCCGTGTCTTGATTATGATCACAATCCCTGATTAGTAAACATGTATTTGGGATTTAAATGTTTTTAATTCTTGAAGGGAAAATAATATTTTCCTAATTCACGTAAATTCTTTTAGGGATTAACCGTTGCCGTAGGCCAGATGCAAGATGTGAATTTGACACACTCGACCTCCCGTGTTTCTTTATGTGCTCAGAGCGGGACAGTTGCCTATTGTCATTTGACACAAAAGGCCATGCTGTCTCCAGGTCTGTCTTTCTGTCCATCTCTCATTGTTGCTCAGTATCATAGATGGGATGTGGTCTGTCCTTTTCATCTGCCTTGACTTGTTTAGTTTTACATTCAGCCTTCCACTTTTGTACATTTTGGGTAGGAGGTTTATATAATCTCTAGGCCTGTCACGATAACAAATTTTGCTGAGCGATTAATTGTCTCAGAAATTATTGTGATAAACGATAATATTGTTGGAGACCGTTTTAAATTGATATAATGAAAATGACATAATATTGCAACTATGTCCTGTCAAAGATCAATAAACTTTATTTTCATTTGAATGCTTAAATCTGAAACTGGTAAATAAAATAAACAAAACCACCAAAAACATAAATAAATTGACTGTTAACAAAAAATGCACTTGAATAAAAACTAAACATTAAAACAAAATGGAAATAACTACTTTCAACCTTAAAAGTGATGTATGCCAATCGCCGTTCGTGATATGTATGTTTTCCTGGGGATTTAGTACTGTCTGTCAAACGTTTGCAACATTTTTCGAAATTACGGATTTTCAATAATATTAAAGGGCAGCATTTCTGCAGCTATTAAGCGAACTAGCTACACTGTCTGTGAGCGCGCACCGCTTTGCTCCGTCCTTTTTGTATGTTTCCTGTCGATTAATTGCTTCACTGATAGTGGACTGTCAGGAACTTGAAGATGGAGACGGCCTACATTTGATACCCAGCTGAGAAAATGTATAGTTGCGAGCGCAGACACAGAGCCGAGCACGAGCAGAGTAAGCTGAGTGAGCTTGCGAGCAGTTTGTCAGAGTTGAGCGCGTGTCCGAGCACCTTTGAGCGAGCGCGAGCACCTGAGATTCATAAGCACACGTTTACAATTATTGCTCCTTTAGATAGCTCCATGCCCGCAAACCTGGTGGCACAAAACTCACGGCATACGTGTGCGTGGAGAAAGGAAGCGGCGTAAGAAAAACACACAGGGGAAACAGTATCTGACGGGGAAACACGACACGACGGAACACCGGCTTGAAACGATCCAGCGGTTCGCCTCGAAAATGCTCCGAAATGCTCCCACACTGGTGCAGTTACGTTCAACTTTGTAACCAGTTCTATTTTGAGGTTTGTCCCGATATCAGCTAGTGTTTCTTAAGCATGCTAATTGAGCTAAAACGCTGGAGAAGTACAAAATAGCGCACCGCCCTGATTTATTAGTTTACTCCTCCCTCACGCTGAGAAAATGAGAAAGGGAGGAGCGAGTGGAGATCACCGGACTTAAGTCTTTTTGTCATCCAGTGTTGAAATAGGAAAAGGCTGGTAAAAAGGATAAAGCCGATACGTGAAAATGATCAAACTCATTTTAATTATCGTACGATTAATTGATTTATCGTTTATGCGACAGGCCTAATACTCTCACTATTAATTTGAATTTGAATCTTTCAAAGTAAGGGTGGAAATCTTCCATTGTCTCACGATCTGATTCAGATTTTTTGAGGCCACAATTTGAATCAAAATAAATTTTGGATTAAAAATAATTTAATTCATGATTTTTGCTTCAATCTTTATGTGGAAGGAGCTTAATGAGAGTAGTTTGCAACATTTCTTCACATTAAAATAAATATTGCTTCATATTAACAGTTTTTACCCCTGCTGTTCAAAGTAAATCATTTTTGAAGCTCAAATGATGGAACACGCTGAACATGGGAGTATTTCTCATGTCTACATGCTTTTGCATTTTTACTTTTCGTCAGCCAGAGTATTTGTTTTATTATATTTTTATTGATTTCGGGACATTTACAAATCAATTCTGAATTACTGTAAATGGAAATTACGATACGTATGTAAATAGATTTTTTACATTGTTAGAGTAATTGTAGTGGAGAACAATGGTAAAGTGGTAGATCTTCCTTAATTATAATATACAGGCTCAAATTAAATTAAATCCTCCCTAATATGTGTTTAGATATTATTCTGCAAACTAAACCTTGGTGGGATTTTGGTTGTACTAGAACTGATTTAAGTTTAATGTTTTTCCGGCAAGGATTCATCCATTTTTAAAAGGTTTATATTTTTTGGCAACTTCAAAACCACTTAGGATGCTTAAAGCAACACTAAAGAAGTTTTAGTTTTGGTCGATTTTGGCGGACAGTGTGGATAAAAGCCGTAGTGTTTTGCCTGAAGGAAGACTGCATTTCCCATGAGGAAAAGCGCATAGGGTAGAAAAATCCTGATCTCCTGGTCGCCTCCAGGTGGATTGATGTACATTTCTGTTTCCAGTGGCTGTGTGAAGGATGAATAGCAATGAGGTAATGAATCTAATTGTGGTGAAACAATGTCCTATGATGATGTTGAAAAGAACAATTGGGGCAAGTGACGTTTGCTATAAAGCAGGCTGCAGATGTGTAGTTGTTTTGTGTGGCAGGGTTCCTGCCACCACCCTCAAATTTACTTAGTGCCGGTTAAAGCAATACGGACCCCATCAGGCCATGACGGAGGCGTCATTCAACGAGTTGTAAGTTATGAAGGTTAAACAGTTACTTAGTGTTGCTTTAATGTAGGCTAGAATGGAAGTTAAAAAAGGACATTTTGTCATTTTTTTGACTCCTTTATCCACTGTCTACAGCATACAACAACACCAGAAGATTATGTAATTACCCTTAAGTTTAAAGTTTGTCCTTGACTTCTGTCTCTTTATAGCTTCATCATGAATGCTTCAGGAGCAATTTGGTAGCAGCTGGTTGTCGGGTTCGGTTATGTTTTTCTGGGTTTTTTTTGTTTGTTTTAATTTGTGTATTGATTTTGGTTTGTGTATATGTTCTTTCTCACTCTGAGCACCCCCCACCCCTCAGTCATGTCGGTTAAGAATGTATATAACGCCTCAGAAATCAATAAACGATCACGGTATGGGCAGCTCTATATTTTTAAAGCCTCCCTTGAAAAAGTACAACTATGGAAGCCAGAAAACCATTCTACCAGCCATGATGCTGGACAGGACAAGGGAGAAAAAAAAAAAAGAACAGCTTGTTCCCTGCTAACAACATTTGACCATTTTGTTCCGAATATTTCCCGACAAATCCCAAGGACCCCAGCACTGCTTCACCCCGATTGGTTGTGGGAGGGTTCCGTTACTCCAGAAAAGTTTCACTTTGGCGAAATGCCACCGGCTGGTATGACTCTGTGACCTCCCGATGTGAGACTTAAGTAACAGATGTAGATTGCTGAAAGTATGATCTCAAATTGACTCATTGTATCCCTAGTACCCAGAAGGCACTTGGCTTCTTTATGTGGTCAGCTAAAAGCGCTTTCATAATTAAAGCAGTTTATGGCAGAATAAGTCTTGGTGGTTCTTGGGTTGTTCTGACCATCGTAAACAATTCCAGATCATTGATAACAAAGCTAAAAATGTAACAACGTTGTGCTTACTAGTGATGCAAACAATGAATTGACTTACATTATCAAGTTAAATTCAATAAAAATGAATTCCATTTAATCATCTGATAACGCTCTTCTTCCAGTGTTTTGTGTGAGCGTCTAAGAGAAATAATCATGGCAGTTTAAGAATAACTAATTAACCTAAATCTCTAGTGAATAACTGAACTACTTTTTGAACTAAGGATCTTGAAATCTGTAGGTTCTTAAAATAGCTTTAAAGGACTTTATCAGATTTTGTAAATCTAATATTTAATTTTTCTGAGTCTTGGTCAATCAAAGCAGTGCTATCAAAAAATCCACTAGAACAACAAAAATATAAACCATCCAGAAAATAGAATAATTCACATACACTTTTAAATGTCAACAATAAAGGTATTTTTCAAGCCCAGAATGATTGGATAGAAACTTCGCATGCGAACGGTTCTGGTTTAATTCACTGTCTTGCACAAACATGTTTGGCTCAGATTCTGCAGGTGGTGAATGAATCTAATGTTATCTCTGACATTTTGTGGGATCTAACTTAGATAACACAGCCTGCAGTCTTTTAAAAGAGAGAGAACTAATTCATCCAATTGAACAGTAAACTTAACTGATTTTCTCGTATTTAATCTTGATATTCACTCCTGTAGGATTTGGACCTCAGTTCACATTTATGTTGGAATGAATTCAGATACAAAGATACAAAGACGCGATAATCTTTCCATGACATAATTTTAACTTTAAATGAAAATATGTTACAAAGTCCTGCTATGAAGACTTTACTTTAGTGAAACAGCTGGAATATATTTACCAGCTGTTCTTGTGATATAGTGTGTTTACAGTAAAAAAAAACTGTCAACATTACTGCCACATTAAGGTACAGCATTTAGTCAGGCAATAAAACCAGAAATTAATGCACAACAGATCCACAGCATTTACTTTGGATCATCTCTAATCGAAACAGAGTCAAAATTATACATTTAGTCCGAAATCTATACCCAGAGTCACATTTGTTTAGGGTTCTTTACAAAAAAAAATTTAAAGCAATATTTCTGTCTGGATATCAGAATACAGTTGATTGGCAGTGTTAGTAGTGTTTAATTAAAGTGGTTGGCATATACTCTGCTCCGTAGTTCCCACTTTGTCTCTACAGTTGAAATAAGGTATTCAAAAAGCTTAAACTCAACCTCCTCTATCTTTTGGAACTGGGATGATCTGCTGAAGCACCCAAAGTGTCCAAGTGGGAGATGTGGAAAAAAATCCTCTTGTTATTTTCAGTCAGGATTTATGTATATATCTGAGCCTACATGGATAATGTAGAGACAATAAACAGTGAACCCAAACTTGTGCATCATTTTTCATTGAGGGGGTGATCAACCTACCATAGGAAAAATGATGAATCACCATCAAGTCTTTTTGGGTAGTCTAAAAGTCTTACCTCTTTCTATAGGTTTTTAATCTCTTTCACTTCCACCGTTTTAAACAAAAATTGCTCAGAATCTTTTCCTTTTTTTTCTCCTGCTATAGGAAACAAACACAGCTCCAACCTAAGGAGCATTGCAGTTTTCTATCTCCTGCTGTCTGTGTACCGTCTGTAATGTTTGCTAAGTAATAGACCCTCCCAATGTACCGGCCTCGGCTGCTTTGTTTGCTCTCCCTGTGACGGGAAAACTCTCCCTCTCTCTCTCCTTTTGCTTCCCTCCGCTTCTTCCTTTCTATTTCACACTTTGCTCATGTGAATTTGTCTCCCTCGGAGCATAGAGCATTAATCTTCTGCTGTTTGAATGAGGTGCTTTATTCCAGCTGGGAAACCCCCCCCCCCCCCCCACACACACACACACACACACACACACACCCGCCGACTGTACTCCAAAAAACACACCTCATCTCTTCACCGACAGGCAACAAATAAACAAAGAAGAGGATAATTCGCTGTAATTACTTTAATTCCACTCATTGGCACACTTGATGTGATGGGCATGAATCCAGCAGAAGGTGGGATGAATCCCTGCTCACACTTTAAATTGCTTTCTCCAGTGTGAAGTCTGTGAAATGAACTAACCTTGGGCGGTTCAACCACTACCCTCACACCTAAAGCTTCTCACACTTACTCATACTTCTGAAAGGTCTCCCTCTGCCCTGGTATTTAACCAGCAGCCTCCTCAGACCCCTTGGAAACCCCTGTAAGGTTACTGATGCTGATTTAGTGAAAGGAGTACATGTGGTCTCACAAGTTAGCAGCATAGACAGCAATCTATCTGTCTGCCCGCCATGACGTTGGAATAAACGGCTGCTCACCCCCCCCCACCCCCCCCCCCCCAGACACACAGCTGCAGCAGCATACAATATTACCTTGACTTGGTGTTTTTCCCTCAGGAATGTTATCAGCACTCTGCCCATCTGCTCCCCAGCTTCTCCTCCTGAAAAAAAAAAATCTGTTTCCTTCACACACACACACACACACACTCGCACGCCGCAATCCGCAGGCTTATTTAGAAAAACAAACGGACTGATGTCTGATTCCGCTGTGCTCTGGTGATGTATTATCCAAGCTCAGGTATGTTCCTGGTCACTGGGCTCATCATCAGACATGGTGCCAAAGTGAAAGCAGCCAGCAAGGGTTTGGAGTGATGGAAGCGGAGCAGAAAGATAAGACTGAATGTGAATTTCAAATCTCTCATAAATCCATGAGGCTTAAATTGTTTTCCAGGCAACTAAAGAGATAAGTGCTTCCATGCAAAACAGAGAAAGGATTTTGCTGTACAGTGTTGAATGCTCGGTAGATTTAGGGAGTTATCTTGTGTAATGAGCAGATAACTAAGAAACAAATTAGAAATGGGCTTTAGAGTTTTATGGAAAGCAGTAGCCAAGTCTCTCCTTCATTCATTTGTTCCACTGTATCCTATGTAGCTGTGAGTAATTTACATTTACTCAATTATATAGAATAACTGTCTAAATAAAACATACTTTTAGGAATACCTGAAAACATTTGATTTGGAGAAGTTTTTTTATCTGCCTGAAAGTATTATTTTTCTATGTTTTATTATATATATATATATATATATATATATATATATATATATATATATATATTATTTTTTTTATTATTGTAGCATCTCTGATAGCACAGTAGTGACTAGTAGATTTTGTCAGAAGGTAAATCAGACTACAGAAACCTGTGTCCTCTGATGGAGTATGTTTCCTTTAGCAGAGTCACATTGACGGCATCCCAATGGTTGTCAGCCTAATGGACCACTGAACCTGAAAATGACACTCTCCCTTCTACTTAATTTTAAATCCTTTTTTCTTGTTTCCTTCCCAGCATTCCTTCTTCTGCTCAGCCTTGTATCCTTTTTGTCTCAGTCCCTATTTTTTTGTCCGTTGCCTTCATTACTTTCATAGTACTCTTTTAAGCACTAAAGAGATGATTGGTTGATGGGAGTCCTGCTAAAAAAGATTGGGTTCACATCTTTTGCTTCATCCTTCATAATCCACATCCACGTTCATGAATTCCGTTGATTTCTTTAGAAGGTCTGTCCTTCAACATCCTGATGTACATTTATAACCTAGAACAGATTTTCCACAAGGTAGTTTTTTTCTTCTTCAGGGATGTAGGAAAAGCAGCACAACATTTTCTCCATTTATAAATAAATCCATTCTGCAAAGCCTTTTACTCAAGAGGAGTAATTTTTAAAGCATTTTCATGTTCATCATGTACTGAGCTTTTAAACATTAATACATTTTTAGTCACCCCTTTTTAAGTTAATATTTACGTAAGGCAAGAATAGTTTATTTTTATAGCACATTTTGAAGAGAGGCGAGTTAAGGGTGCTTTATATTATAACATAAATTAACAAACAACAAAAAAATTTAAAAGGTCATCCTTAACCACCATAAAATATCTGAATTAAACTAGAATTTATCTGCTGTACTTATTATTTACAAAGGGAACTCTTCACTAGAAACTCAGGGTTCTAGCATATTTCTACAAACCTTATTTATGAGGCGCATAAAAAGTAAAGGTTGATCCTCCATCTTTTGTTCTGACTCTGGAAAGGCAATTTTATGGTCAATGCAACAACAAAAGAGGTGCTAACCCATTCATTGATTTTTAAACTAATAAAGATATCTTAAAGCCTATTCTCTGGGTTATTACTAACCATTGTAAAGAGTTTAGAGCTGGAGCAATGTGCTCTATTTTGCTAATTTTAGTCAGGATGTAAGCAGCCGCAGTCTTCTGACTTCAGACAGACCTCTGAAAAAACTGTTGGATGTAATCAGTTTGCCTAAACATAACCACAAGGATGAGTTTCTTAAGTTTGTATCGGCACATTCGTTTTTTTTTGTTTTTTTTAAAGTTGTAGATATGTTCTTAATGGAACAGAAGGCTTTGTTTGTATTTGTCTTTATCAGTCTTTGAAGGTTCAGGTCTGAGTCCGTCACTATGCCCAGACTTCAGACCGAATCCGCTGGTTAAGCCTCTAATAACTGAAGCTTTTAGCCGACACTCAGCCGTTCATATTTTTGTCCAAAAATAATTACAAATGGTTTTTATTCAGCTGAAGAAAGTTATGGCACATCCATGTGTTGATTTGTTTTAGGCATCCTCTCAGCCCTTGAATGGGTTTATAGTCACCTGGGGACAATGTGATGTAGAGCTTGGTAACATCTGTGTAGTTATGGTAACTAATCTTTTTGCTTGTTGTAATCTGGAGTAGCTGGAGCTTGTAACTATTAAGTTAAAGGAAGGTTGGAATAGCAACATGTCCAGATTGTTCTTTTTCAGCAGCAGTTTGATAACAGGTGTTTTAATGCTTGGTGAAAACACTTGATAAGAGCGACGGGTTTAGTTTTCAGAGTTTTCCAGTAAAGTCAGCAAATTCACTGCAGGTGGACTGGAGTTCAGATGCCAAGGTCACAGGAGGGTTTTCTAATCTTTTAACCCAGGGACATATTGGTATCTGATGTCTTGAAACTGGTCTCTGTCTCCCCCATATCCAAGCTTTTCAAAAGTGTGGGGGATGTTGTTTGTTTGTGGGTGGCATTGGCTATGAATTATACTTAATGGCTGTGTTTTATGTTTTGTATTTATTTTTTTAACAACTCCTCCAAGAGATTTGCTACAGTTCCATAAAAATGCTAATGAATGTTTAAACACAAAACAAAGTAACCAAAGAAACAGAACATCATTTGATTCAAAATAACTAAATGTGCGCTTTCTGCTGTCCTTACATAAGACAAAGTGTTCAGAAATGATTTTTTTAACTGTCCAGCTTGTCCTCTAGGTTGTCCTTATCCTTGTCCAAACATTCATTTACACCCTAAAAACAAATAGAATCAAACCAGGAAAACACACACGCACGCACGCACGCACGCGCGCACACACACACACTGACTTCTATCCCACACTGTAACTAAAGTAATGTGGTTAAAAATACAGTTATTTAAATTTTCACATCTGAACCTTTCCTTCTCTCTGAAAGTGCTTATTGCAACTCCTGATCTAAAACCAGAGGTAAAGATTGGGCTAAGAAGTACTTTATTGCTGAGTAAATACAACAAAATTTAACCACGTCCAGGGAAACCGCATCAAATGTGTCAGTACATAATAGTGGAACCTCCAGGAGTTACAAGTTACCCACGAAAGTTGGAACTCAGAGCTGGGTTTAACATCTTACCCAAATTAACAGTGTTAAGTTTACATGATTGTGGGATACTCCAACTAGTCGAACACCGGCGGGCGTTACAGATGGTTTTTCCAACTTGGAAGTCCTGAGTTTTACAAGATCCGACCACAAGGGGAACAGACTATTATACAAAGACAAAACAGACGACAGTGAAGGCGGAATAGCCAATCAGCAGCCAGTGTCAGGTTTTTACAAGGAACAACAAAATGAAGAAAAAAAAAAAGGAAGTACACTAGAATTTAGTATGTATAACCTTCTCAGGAGTAAAAGTGTGGCTGTTAAAATAGCCCTGACCATGGCAAACAAGTACATGAACCATCAGCTGCACAGCACAGAGTGCTCAGTGTTACCAGCTCTGTCAGGCTACGCATCTCAAAACTACAATTTCCCTTTGTGCTTCCTTTCTAAACTGTTTAAGCTCTATCAGGCTGGGTTTTGATTTGCTGTGAAAAGCTCTTTTCAAGTTCAGGCACAAAATCTCTATATGATTGAGGTCTGAGCTTTGGTTAGGCCACTCCAGAACATCCACTTAAATGCCATCAACCCAGTTCTGTGTAGCATTAGCCGGATGCTTCCAGCTGTTTTCTTGCTGGAAAATAAATATTCTTTGAAGCTGTAGTTCTCTTGCAAATGTCTTCCTGGATTTCCCTATATTTTTCAGGTTATTGACCCAAAAGCATTAAAACCCCTAGAGGGATGATATTCTGATGGTAGCCATCCAGGAACTGTATTAAGGAGAAGTTTTCCACTTAAACTCTCCCCCAGCGTTGGAGGAGCAACATCTCTTACCTGGGTGATAGAGAAACTTCTCTCTAAAGAAAAACATTGGTGCAAAAAATTAGGATGATCCAAGGTGTAGCAACGGCTACAATGCACCAATAACCCAGAGACTAATGGGATATGCAAGTACAGATTATACAAATACATGATTCTTACATGAGATTAGTGGCTGGTATGTCAATGAGCACTGAGAGTTTTCACTTTTAGCTCAGCTTTTTCTTCCCTGCACACCAAGATTTGACGTTTTAACCCCACAAACATGACAGCAAGAAAACTGAACTCCTTAAATTAGACAGAAACGTGCCTCAATCTGCAAAGGAACCTTCTACCTAAATGTCACGTTTATCTTTGTTATAATTTCCACATCCACTTTGTACCTAACCAAAACACATTTTTTTTGGCATGCCTTGTTGAATCATTGATACTTATAAATAAATTTTATTGGAATTTTATTACATAAACCAACAAGTTGTAGGAAAAATTAAGGATAGGACTGAAGTACAGAGGGGACTACTATTGGGTCCCATCTGACCCAAGCATATTATTCTACTTGTTAGCGTTGTGCTCGATGTTGTTTGTAGCAAATGGTAAATTTTATTAGGAAGAGCTATGAGTTTCCTAATTAAGCTGTACCAGGCCTGTTTATTTAGAAGGACATGGTTGGTTTGCAATTGTGCTTTTCCCTTTGATGGATTGAAAATGGCTCCTTGACATGTCCAAACCTTTGATAACTAGTTTATGCCCTAAACCAAGTTTAAACAGCTCTTTAACTTTACTAAGTACTAGATTTCTGAAGGTAATGGGTTGCACAGGAGTTTTTATTGGGCTATTATGGTAAAGAGGGCTGAATATAAATACATGTAATGTATGTGTGTATACATTATGTGTGGGTATGAGAATAAACATTTCAATATCTTCAAACCTCGGGAGCCTCAGCTCCACAGGAGGCTGCACACTAATGCCTCTGAACAAAACACCAATGGTAAGACGCTCCCTGCGGTTGTCATGCAAAAGACAGATGTGACAGCTGGAGATAAGACTTGCAGGCAGTATTATGGGGTGTTTTCGAGCTGTTGTTTGGGAAATGGAGCCTTGCCTAATCTCCTGCCTGTTTACTCTTTGTTTGTACAGAACTATCTCCTGGGAATCATTATCTCCATATGTGGGAACGTCCTCATCAGCGTTTCACTTAACATACAGGTATGGAACACGAGAATCTAGCTGTACAACAGAGACGCAGCAGCAGCGGCAACAGCTCTGAAGGCTGGGTTTTATCTTGCTCTGCCGGCTTTTCCCCTCGTAGTTTGCTCTGTGTTCCCTAGGATTTCTGTAAACCTTCCTGAGGCACTGACTATGCAACTTCTCAGCAGGCTGCGAGCAGCAGAACGGATGCATGTCATAATTTCAGGCCTGTTTTTGTTTTGTACTTTTTTATCATACCTTTAGCTGTGTATGAAACAGATTGTGATCAGTTAATAATTAATGGATAGTTGGGAAGTGTTTATAATATAACTTCCATATCTCTGATTCTTATCTAGACCATTTAAATACAAATTAATTACAGGTCAAACTGGCTCACTGTGGTCCAGAAACATTACTCATTGTATGCCCTGGTGTTTTTTTCCTTCTATGTAACTTTTATCATACTTGTATAAAGCCTTTCATGCTAAGATATCCTCTGATGTTAAATAAACTCACTTGACTTACAGAAGTTGGGAGGATTATGGGAACAAGATGGAGAGGTAACAGTAATTATAAATGTATTGCAGAGGTTGCTCGTTTGTCATCGTTAGGCAGTGTAAACCTCCAAAAACAGATAATTATTAAGTGTGCTGTGCATTTGTATTGTTTAAGCCGTACAAAGTCCCACTTCATTGAGTTGCCTAATTGCTGTCATGCTTCTGCTTGGATAAAATTGTAATCAGCAGATGGTGTTATGGTGTATTAACCGTCACATTACATCGGCTCTGATACTGTATTGTTTATTTAATTACATATCCGTTTTAAGCCCGAGTAAGATTGTAAAACTGTTATGTGTAATTTTATTCGTTATGTCGCGCCCCACTGTATCTTACTTTAAGTTATGGGCTCCCTCCCCCTCTTTGCGGCAGAAATATGCCCACGTCCGTCAGGCTCAGCGTGGATCCAGGCCTTATTACACGTCTGTGATGTGGTGGTGCGGTGTGGTCCTGATGGGAGTCGGGGAACTGGGGAACTTTGCAGCCTATGGTTTTGCCCCAGCATCACTCATAGCCCCACTCGGCTGTGTGTCTGTGATAGGTGAGTGTTTTTTTGTTTTTTTGGGGGGGGGGGGTTAACATAACTGTACTTTGTCTGCATGGTTTTTAAAGAAACTTAAACACTAAAGCTACATTCACAAATGTGCACAACTTCATACAGTAGTGCACATACGAAGTGCATTGAATGGTTGTTTTGGGACAATCCTAAGCATTCCACTTTGTGATATTTCCATGTTTGTTTAGATTAAAGGCACGCAATATTCGGCAATATTTTCTTTGGCAGTTTTCTTCTCTCAGGATGCTTCTCTCTAGCAGGGACAAGGGAGTAAGTCAGACATTCCACCTTCTCTGACAATTAAAATGTTTTACTGCGTAACTGCGCAAAGCTGGTAAAGAAATGCAACACAATGCAACAAATTAGTAAGAATGCTTCAGTAACTGCAGTGAAAGGAAGTTTAATTATTTGTTATCCGTAAGCACTGAAAACTAAGGACATATTTTGCACTTGGCAACTCAGCTCAACCAACCAACTGCATGTTGGTCAATATAAAATCTACAAAAAAAAACTTGTTTGGGGTTTGAATAGGTGAATGTTTGTAAAACATTCAATGAGTCTGAAAATGTTTGTATGGCACTGTAAAATTTAGCAGACCTTTTTCTATAAATGGGAATAAAATAAAATTGAAAAATCTTCATCTCTTACTTTAAGATCTGCATACACCTGCACTTTATTGATTATTGGATTGATTTATACTAAACTAAATTGGAAAGGTTAATCTGATAATAAATTTAAGGGGAAAAAACTCTCATTCACAGCAGGTTAATTTGTAGGTTAACTGGAAGTAGTTCTAAGAGTCCCATCTCTGGTCTCTTTAAGATTAATTTCAACATTTACATTTTACTGGTGACAGATGAAGACTAATTACCACTAATGATATAAATCCTAAAATTCACACCCGAAACGATCTTTTGTTTTGTTTCGGGTGTGAATGAAACATGTTCTCAACCGGGCCAAATTCTTTAGCCTGCCTAAACAGAACCGGCTAGACGGGTGGTTGCTGCTCGGTGCGAACGCATCAAATGCAGGTTAAGTATTGAACAGGTTCATTTCTCACCGCCTGTCAACCATCACACACCGGAGCTAGAGGTGGAGGAAGGTCAATAATATTAATGACGGCTATTAATCTGGGGCTTTGACGGATTTTCCCGTCTCACAAGTGGATGAATGCTTTCTAAACGGCACCAAATAAAACCACAAATCTTCTTGAGAAGTTCTTCAGCTCTTCATTGTGTTTTTGGTGTTCAGTTCGCTTCTGCGAGCAGCCGCTTGAAAAATGTCTGGTGCAATAAACGGACTTAAAGCGCTGTAAACCACTGAGAGCAGCAGCCTCTCAATACAGTTTCTATGTAAAAAAAACAACAAAAAAACACAGGTTTTTAAACATTAGCATATGCAAGAGCCTCACACAGATGTGTCTTAAAGAGAGCTGCTAAACTAATTGATATAGCAGAGATAAAAAGGTGCAAGGAGAGGAAGCTGTCTGCAGCTATGGCACGCTCCACTCTAATCGTGACTCTCGCTGACTCACATTTTGAAACATGAACAGACACACTTCTCCACAACATGTGCATAAGTGTAAAAACACTTGGGTCTGACAGATTTCGCCTATCACAGATTCTCCCTTGACACGCGCATGCACTCTCCTGCTGTGTTGTTGTGCCTGTGTTCCAAAGCTCAAAGGGTGGGTGAGATCCATTTGGTGAGTAAACAAGAAGAAACCGAGTAGCAGGTCTCGTAGGAGACAAAAACAATACTGGATGCATAGGAAAAGACAAGGTGATGGCAGAGGAAAGGTTGGCAGAGGGTGAATTAATCAAGTCAGACAGCAGGCAGAGGATGTGTATGTATGAAATAGTAGGAAAAACAGAAGTTGGGAGGGAAAAGGAAGGGATTAGAAGAGCTGATCATGTCCCTCTGCTGCCCATGCATCTTACTCTGGTACCCTGAGGCTCCATGGAGAGCAATTATCCCTGTCCTGTCTGTAGAGCTCACCGTATTAGGAATGACAGCACCATGCAAAATTCAGCCCCCCGTCTCAGAAACGATGCCGTTGCATTTTAAAGAAAAGGAAGACGTGGAGGAACCGGCTGCAGAACTGTTCCATTGGTTCATGTGTAGTTTTCAATCTTGAGTCTTGGCTGAATTTTGTTAGAATTTGGTTTCATGGACTAACATAAAGTAGTGCATTAATGCGAAATGGAAGACGCATTTTTCCCACAAATGCAAGTCTGAAAAGTGCGACTTGCATGTGTCTTTAAACCCCTTAAGTCGAATACCCATAAATAAAATCCTATTCAAGTTCAGAAGTCCCTTAGGTAGTACATTACCTACACCCCAAAAATATATTGAACATCATAGGTGACCTCTGTGTGGCTTATTAGAGGACAATAGGTAATTTTCCCTTTGTTTTTACAGTTCTGCAAAGCTTTTTGTTGTTTTTTACCCCCTAAAAGTTAATCGATTTCACAGAAGTTTGTAGTTTAAAAAAACATTTAAGGCTTCTGTTTTAAAGCGCTTTCTTATGCTAGGCTGTTTCCTAGAGCCAGTCTTTTGTTTCCACAAGAAAAGAACGCACACGCATCGTAAAGGTCAACAGTTTTTCATATTTACTTTTCTTGCGGAAAACGACAGCCGGGCTTTAGTGACTCATCGCTTAGGGTCTGAGTCTCTACAGTGCAGGGATGTCAGACACGGTGTGTTTTCCCACTGGGAGGTTCCCCATTACTACACATCTGAGAGGCCATGTACTGATCTGATACACATGCGTACAGCAGTAGCGTCACAACTGCATCCCCCAGAGGTTCCTGTTGCCATATTTGTTGCCAAGCTGTGTGAATCTCGCTATTCCACAGGTTGCCATGGTTACTTGTTGGCTCCAGCTGGTCCCAGAGGCAATGGGAACAGTCCTAAATGTGCATGTTAACACGCTCAGAGAGTGAAATATTGAATAATTCTCTGTTGACGTAAGTTTCTGTATTTGGTTGATTCAGAAGAAAATTTGATGAAATCAAGGGAGAAATTATCAAATACAAGTATTTTATTTAGATAAAATAGTTCTAAACGCACTTTTATTAGTATATTCACAGATAACACCGTCATTACAGTATCATCAGTGGGGTTGTGTCTGTGCTTGTTGGCACGTCACTCTCTGCGTGCCTCATTGTGTGCCTGACATTGTGAAGCTAATCTCCTTCTGGTGCTTGTTGAGCTTGTGTTCAAATGGCCCCTCTATCTGTCCTATTATTTTCCAGCAATTTTTCAGCCTGTCCGTGTTCCCCCACCTGACCCCCGACTTCTGCCTCGCTGGCATTATTCTGACATCTCCTGACGTGCGGACCTTCCAAAGCTGACTCTGCTGTCTTCCTAAAACCAAACCCAAACAAAATCTTTAAAAAATCTTGACTTGGACTGTCAACGTTAAACAGAGCAATGATACTGCAGGACTCAGCTATGCTTGATCTTAATGGGAGGCTTTATTTAAAACCTATTCAACATTTTGTAGTTGAACTCTTTGCTTTTTCGGGCTAATGTGATATTTACTTGCTAATACCAATGAAAGCCCTTTTTGGCATTCATAACAAAGTGCTGCAGATTTTGGCTCATATTATTATAATGGCTTCACACATTGCAGTAGATTTTTTTTCTGCTTGTCGTCCGTGATGCAACTTCGGCTGACCAATTGTCAAAGTAATCCGACCCAAGCCAGCCTTTGGACAGGATGCGTTATCCTTCTATATATTACCATAGGAAGAGGCACTGTGCTTAAAAAGTGATGCCTATTACCAAAAACAAAGTTTATTTAGGCTGTGGTGTTGGAACAATTCAGTTCAGTTTATTTATTTAGCGCCAATTTTCAATCCAAACATGAATACATTCCAATTGATCCTATTTATCAAATAGTGCTTTTTAAGTTCGTTATTCAAAGCACTTTTCAAAGTGTACTATCTAAGGAAACCCAGCAGAATTGCATCAGGTAGCTGACTTGTACAACAGGTGTGTTGAAGCAGGGTTGCATCTAACACCTGCAGGACAGTAGCTCTTGACGACCAGGGTTAGAGACCCCTGCTAGATCTACCATTAATTATTTAAGCGTGTCATTAAATCCTGAAATACATTGAGAAATGATTGAATACATCGTGAAACTCTGAAATATGCTATTTAAATATTAAAATGTTTATATTCTTATTTCCAAATATTGAAAAGCATTGATTTGGATTTTTTCTCATTTTAATCAATATGTTTTTGATAGCATTAAAAATATATTATTTTTTTAAACTGAATCCAAAAGCTAAATAAATACAACCTCTAAAACATGGTGATAACCCTGTTGGGTGCTGACATCACTATGGAAACCCAAGGAGTGTATTAATGAAAAATAAATCCTGATTTTCCAGCAATTAAATCTTCAAAAATAGAAAATTTTAATTGATATCACCCAGCTATAATTACAATTACAGGCCGAATTCATAAGTGATAAGTACACAGCAGTTCCATCAGTTTAAAAGCTTGAGACAGAAAGCTATATATAGCCGTGTTGTGGTTCTGCTGTTAATGCTGTGCTTGATTTAATTAGTTCAGAAAGTTTGTACGACTGTTTTTGAAGAGTCTGAGGGTCTGACCTTTGACCTTCTCCCCTCGCTTTCCTCTCTAAGGCCCTCTTGTCTGTCAGAGTGTGTCTGGAGCATGTAAACAAACTCTTAACTAAAGCTCTGTGTCTTTTGAGGATGCCATTCTGGAATGATGCTTAAGCAAGCTAGATCGAGATTCATTCACTCTGAAAAATATACAAATGAAGCTATGAAGGAAACTGTAATTTGTAACGAGAATGGATCAAATCTCAGCCTTTTTTATTTTCTTTATCTTCTTTATCGTGGGAACACAACTACCGAAGAAAGTAGCGGAAAGGAAAAGCAACGAAATTATAGAAATGTGCTAAACTTGCCAGGATGTTTTACCAAAATGTTAATGAGACATGAAACATGTAAGTGTTTAGAGCCTGTTTTTTTTTTTTTTTTTTTTCAATGTTGGGGCAAAAATTATATTTAGGTTTGCAATGTGCTACAACAATTTACTGTAACAGTTTATGTATGTTCTATTTCTTTTATTTACAAATTCCTAATAGTTAAGGTGATGAACAACACAGAATGCACCCACTCGTACATTTTCATTCATCTTGATTGTGATATGAGACTGTGCTTCCATGTTATCGACCAAGTCGAAGTTCAGTGTTGTAAAATCACGTCACCACCAAGTAAAAATGTTCTGGTTGCACGTTTAAGTAAACCAGTGAGGTAATGTTGTATTTTCTCCCCAATGAATGTATTTAAACGTTTTGTCTAAACGTGTGTTCATCTGGCTTAATTAACCAAGAAACGCCTGATAGCAGACATCCATGCTGTTTCGCGACCTTCGACCTTCCGTCCTCGGGGAGCAACGTTGTTCTATTTCCACCTAGTAACATTAAAAATCTTTAAAAATCTTATGATTTTCCAGCTAGACATTCAAGTGAAAAACCAATCCACCATAAAAAGCAGCTGATGGTCGCATTATACTGTATGATTGACACATTGTTTAATGGTTTCATTAAAAGGTTTGTAGTAACATAAACCTCAACCCTGCAAATACAGAAACCCTCTACTTAAAAAAAAAAAAAGAAAAATTAGTTGGTCATTAAGTATTAAGAACGCTCGAGCATGAGCGTGATGTGAACTGACCTCCTCACTGGCTGCTGTCGTACATCTTTACGTCTCCCTGCCTACTTCATGTCTGTCTTGATTTTCCGTCTCGGCCACTTTGTCTGGCCACGTGCCGTTGCATCCGTGTTTCTGTTTGTGCAGCACCTCCATGTGTCTCCACGCATATCCGTCTGTCTCGCTATTCGTCTCTTACAGCTGAACGCTGCGAAGGCATTCATCTCCCTCGGTTGGGGTGCGTGTGCCAGGGAAACATTAGTAAGACTAATCTGAGGCTAAGCTCATGTGAAGCTGATTGCTTTTCAGCGTCTCAGTTTTTGTCAGGGATGTTGATGAGTGGTTTTGGGGTAAAAAAAAGTGCTGCATAAGACATAACTGCTTATTTTGACGCTGATGATATGGAGAGTTAATGTGTCATTTTGCATCAATACAAGCATGTCAGGCACTGAAAGGAAAAGTGATTAAAAAAACTCCACCGTGTTATTCATTAACTCAGATTTTTTTTTGAGTGTGCATGTCAGATTTATCAAAAGTTGAAAGGTGATTGATGGTTTAACTTTTAGAATAGATTTTAGGTCATAAACAACATCTAAATAAACTATTGAGAGTTAATAGTGTTTGATTTAACTCAGTGTTTTTTCTTTTGTTTTTTGTTATTTCAGCCAGCGCTATCATATCTTTGGTTTTCTTAAAGGAAACTGTTCGAGCCTCTGACATCGTTGGTAAGCAGACACTTTTACTTCATGCATACAATCTCTACAAAACCTATTCACTTACTAGGATGTTGTTGTTATTTTACTTTACAATTATAAATTATGATTAATGATGTTGGAGACCTCAAAAAAACTGCCGGAACTATTTTTCTTTGTTTATCACTGTATGTTCAATTAGAGCATAGATGGATAAGAATGTATTAAATGCCGTTTCTGTGTCCAGTTTAGTGATTGAGTGATTTATGTAAACGGTGTCCTAAAAATCTGATTTAAAGATTGTACTTTTTCCAAAAGCAGCATTTGAATTTAGTTCTTTTTTACTTTTATAGTTATTCCAATAGTACAACAAAATAACATTTTAAATCCATGGCGTCTACCTTTACTGGAGGACATGTGATGCTGTGTACTCGTTTCTCTTCCACAGGCCCTGGCAACCTGGTTGGTTCATGACGTCAAGTACAATTAAATTTTAAAATACAAATATGTATTGCAAGATTTTTCAGCATGATTTTCAATTTAAACATATATCCAGATTAAAACGGAATTGGTTCACCTCATATAGAAGCGATTTTGCACCAGGGTTTCTCAGTTTAATGAACTACATAATGTAGAAAAACTTGAAACGACAGGAAAGCCAGAGAGAGGGGAAACTATCCAAAAATAAATCTTCAAAGATGTATGCATGACATTTTAGGAGAAAAAAAGTGCTTTCCCACCGGTAAATTGTACTTGTACTAAGGATTACCAGTACAAATAACAGTTCCAGCTGTTCTTTTGTTAACAAAAAAGATTTCATAAAGTTTTTTTATTCGCTACAAATTAGATTTTTTTTGTGTGTGAGATGACGCTAATACAAACATTTTTGTTTACACATCTTCATAGTCAGAAACAAATGTTATAAACCGTGTACCATTTACAAAAAGAGGAGGCTAAATGTGTATTACATTTTCCTTCAATCCTCAATTATTCATTAGAAAAAGATCTGCTATGCTCAGACCTAATCACCATGCGTTGTTTGCTGGAACAGTGTTTAGAGCATGCCAATAAATGGCATGATTGTCATGGCTGTCACAATGACGACCGTCACAGCTGCTGAACAGGAAATTTATATCAGCACCAAACAGCTTTTGTGTACTGTTGCTTTCCAAATTAAAAGAGCAGCAATATTTTTGCCATTCTTCTTTTGGTCCTGTAATTGCCAGATGGAATTCAGCAATAATTCGGATACATTTTCATAGTAAAAATACATTATTTATAATGAGGGGTATTAACAAAGACAGGCTTTGTATTCCAGTAATGTGCTGTGAACAGTGAGGTAAGCAAGCCAGCATAAAATTGTATTTAAAACTGCACAAACCGGGATGGTTGGTGAGATTAGCTCTATTTTTTTCACAATAACCTAAATTAAAGATTAGTAGTGATATAAAAATGTATAGTACCATTTAATTATTTCACTGATGCACCAATCATATATTGAAAACTCAAAATTCAGTGATTCAGAATATTAGAATACTGTAAAAAATGGTCATTATTATTAATGATTTCACACGCTAATGAACTCAAAACACCTGCAAAGCTTTCAGTGCCTTTCAAAAAACGTCTTTCACTCCGGATCACTCAGGTAGACTGCCGATTTGACAGATGACCAGAAGACAGTCGGTGACACCGTTCAGAAGGACATAGTTGTTTTGAGTTCTGTATCCAAGCATATTGGCAAAAAATTTTTTTGTTGAAGGACAAACTGTGGTTAAATGATAAATAATTGCAGCAGTAACAGGGGGAAACCACGGTCTTGAGAGGACTGTTCAGCAAAATCCGTGCATCAGGGTCAACCACACACAGACGGACACGACATAGGCGACAAATCTTACATTCCCCCCTGTCAAGCTAATCCTAAACCAGAGATTTTAGGTGAGAACAAGAAATACTGTTTTTATTTATTTATTTTTTGTGTTGTGTTTCTGTTGTTCCAAAGAAAGGAGCTCTAAACCCTTCGGTATAATTAAATGATCCCAGGGTAACAGTATTGGGGAGAACGTACACTAGTTCTAAATGTGACACCTGAATGGCCTCTCTGCTCTCTTTCTCCCATAGGTGGCAGCCTGGCCATAACTGGAACGTACATCCTGGTGACCTTTGCCCCCCATGCATCCACACACATCACAGCTCATCTGGTCCAGTACTATGCCATCAGCTGGCACTTCCTGCTTTACCTTGTATGTAACCTCTCTTCAAGGGAACTGATGGATGGCAATGATAGATGACCCATGTGTTGTTCGTGTCAGACTGCAGGACTTTTGTTTGTCATTCTCTCCGACTAAGCTTTTTGATTCTTCTCAATCCAGATGTTAACTGCAATTTGTCCTTTTGTTGTCGTTTTCTCCAGTGCAGCGCAGTCGGAGAATGGCCTAACTCTATCCTCAAACCTATTAAACACCTTCTTTTTTATAAATAAAAATTCAGAATGCCTGGAAGTGTTATCTGTAGAATTCTTGTTCTTGCACTATCAAAGGAAAATGCTGTCTTATTTTCTGAGTGCATTACTACTCCTGCTTGTGCCTGGACCAGTATCACCCCCATCAGTGAGGGCATAAACATAGCTGTTGCCATAGTGGCAATTCTAGAGCGCTCAGCTGAGATGAAGAAAAGCTCTACTCTCGTAACTTTCTCGATAACAGAAAACGATACATTTGGCTTCACATGTGAGTATTTGACTTGGACTTCTTTCTTAAACACAATTTATTAGTAACCCACACTTGATGTTGTGGTGTATTTAGCCCTGGGCTGGATTTGAACCCATGGCTTTCGGAGCCCGGCATTCCCTAAAATCATATTCAAAAGATGTGTCAAACAAAGAAAAACAAACGAGCAGGACTGCAGGAAGGAACAAAACGGTTGCTGGTACAAACTTTTGGATTTTCCGTATAAAAAAATTATTCAGACCTCTTAAACCATTTCAATGTTGATTAGTGGAAAATTGGATTAGAGGAAAAATTAAACATGGTCTCCAAAATGTTGTACTAATAAAATATCTGTAGGTTGCTTTGCAGATGTCTTCAGCAGTTTAAAAAAAGATAAATCAGATTGGATGCAGCAGGGAACAGCAACGTTTAAATATTGTCACAGACTTTAAGTAGGATTTAGATGTGGAGAAATTATTAACAATCCTAAATGTAAAAAAAATCCATTGTAAAACGTGCATAAGGATTGTGCAAAGTAGAACCTCAGCACAGTCTTAAGTTCTTTTGCTTCCTTAAACAGTTTTTTTGTTTTTTTTTCAGGATTAGTGATACGGATGAAGTTAAATCCCCTCTGAATCATTCTGCCACCACTTTGTTTTAAATTGGGCCTGCGATGCTCACGGTGATGGGCAGTTTTGAATTTTAACTTCATACAGCATTTTACTTTTGGACAGAATATTTAGTTATGATCTCATCTTGTGGGATTCCCAACAAGTGGCAAGTGTGGAAATGGATTCTGTCAATATTCCAGCTAGATCAATACTGAGATTGACTTTATTTACCAATGAAGTGAATTTAAACACAATTGATTGCTCTCAATTTTATTTACGGTGTGTCAGAATAAAGGTGGCATCACGTTTAATTTAATTTGCCTTTTTATTTTTGATTTGATTGATTTGTGCATAATTTAAGTATATTGCATAAAAGTTTCAGCTTTTTTATTGTGGGGAAAAAATAGAAGTAAATTTGAAGCATATTCATATCTTTGCAAGGCTGGATGTGCAAAAGAGCTACAGCCCATTCCGTCCTAAAATCCTGTTTTCACAGCCTGTGGTAACTTTAAACGTGAAACTGCACAGACAGCAAAAGAGAAATGCCCTCGCAGGCGAACACAGATGGACGACAGAAAAGATGGATGTTAAGAACTTTAGACGGGCTCCACTTCCTCTGGCTGCCACAATGGGGAAATGTGTATGTGAAACAGAATGCTGCTTTACATGTCCTGCATGTCCTGAATGAGTTAATTTTTCCTCAGCTGGCAGAGGGATGGCCTCAAACCAGAGTGGGATTAACACTGGCTGCTGATTAATCCCAGGAAATGAAATATCATTGCTGACTTTTGATCATTAAAAGAGGTTATCCCATCTTCTTGCTTGGAAAAGGTCGTTTGGTGGTTTCCCACTGTGTGTGTGCGTAAGTGCACTTCTGCGTGTATGTACTGCCGCTAATCATCCTGGTTTTTGGTTATCAGTTTCCACATAGAATAAATTATATTCTGGCCTGAACACACTTACTACCACACCAGGATGGCGATGAGGGGCATTTAAAGACTTTAGAGGTCCATGAACAAACGAGCACCATGGAGTCACAAGGACGGGTCCAGGCCCTTCTCAAGAAAGACAGGGCATTCATTTCTCTCTCTTTTTTTGACACAGTAATTTATTTCAATTAAAATGTCTTTTTCACTGATCGCGAGCTCATTTTTTTTACATTGATAAGCCAGTGAGGGAAATTTTAAATTCAACTTGCTGAACAAGGTTTGTTAAACAAAATAATTATTAACTTGTTATTATCCCCCTTTCTTGTCTCTCAACAGTTTATTGAGGTTGTCCTGTTTTGCATACTGCTCTATCTATACAAGAGGAGGGATGTGAAGCACATCGTCATTGTGATGCTGATGGTGGCCCTGCTTGGTAAGAACAAGTGAAATATGTCTAAGTGAGGGCAGAGGTTACGGATTAAGCTATTTGGCAAGGCAAGGCAAGTTTATTTGTATTGCACATTTTCGTGTACAAGACAATTATAAGTACTTTACATAAGAAAAAAGATCAGAAAATGAATCAATAAAATCAGCTTTGAATTTAAAAGAAATAAGATAAAAATGAAATGATAATAATAGTACTCAGTTGCTGTATGCATAGTTAAATAAGGCTGTTTTCAGCCTGGATTTAAACAACGGCAGAGTTGAAACCTGTCTCGCCTCTTCAGGAAGACTGTTCCAGATTTTAGGAGCATAAAACTGGAATGAAGTCTCCCCTTGTTTGGTCCTGACTCTGGGCATCAGCGGGAGGCCACTACCTAAGGTTCTCATAGTCCTGGCTGGTTCATATGGCTCTAAAATGTCAGATATGTACGTTGGGGCTAAACCATGAAGAGACTTGTACACAAGCAAGGCTGTTTTAAAGTCTATTCTTTGAGTGACAGGAAACCAGCGCAGAGACTTGAGCACTGGACTAATGTGGTCATATTTCCTGCTTTTGGTGAGAACTCGAGCAGCAGCATTCTGGATGTTCTGAAGCTGTCTTAAGGCCCGTTTAGAAAGCCCAGTGAGCAGGCCGTTACAGTAGTCTAACCTGCTAGAGATAAAAGCATGGATAAGTCTTTCTAGGTCTGGTTTAGAGACTATTCCTCTGATTCTGGCAATGTTTTTAAGATGGTAAAAGGCTGCTGATGTTACTGATT
>JAVLVB010000286.1:1267886-1286580 GCA_032876305.1 Orestias chungarensis
GACACAATAAATCAACAGGCCCATGTTCTCCTGCTGTCAGCGACACGTAGATCTGAGTGTCATCAGCATAGTTGTGGTAGGACACATCATGGTTGCGTATTAGCTGGCCCAATGGAAGCATGTACAGATTGAATAAAAGGGGTCCCAGGATCGACCCCTGGGGAACCCCACAGGTCACACCCATTCGGTCGGAGACGCAATTCCCAATTTGAACAAAGTAACACCTGTCCTCAAGGTAGGACTTGAACCAGTTTAGAGCCATACCGGTGATTCCCACCCAGTCTTTTAACCTCTGTAATAAAATCACATGGTCAACTGTATCGGAGGCGGTCAGGTCCAGCAGAACTAGGACAGAGACTTTGCCTGCATCTGAGTTTAGGTGGATGTCGTTTGTAACCTTGATCAGAGCTGTCTCAGTGCTGTGGTGGGGCCTAAAGCCTGACTGGAAAGCATCAAACACATTGTTAGACAGGAGAAAGTCACTCAGCTGTTGGTATACAACTTTTTCCAGCACTTTTCCTAAGAATGGCAGGTTTGATATGGGTGGTAGTTGTTCAGTACTGTGGCATCCAGACTTCTCTTCTTTAGGAGAGGGTTAATAACAGCAGTTTTCAAGGCCTTTGGCAATATTCCTGTCTGAAGTGATATATTGACTAATTGAGCGAGTTGTGGAAGCAAACTGCTCAGCACAGACTTTAGGAATCTAGTGGGTAACTCATCCAGGCAGCAAGTAGATGGACTCAGGCTGCAGATGATCTCTTCAACTGTTTTATCGGAGACAGGTGTGAAGTGTGTCAGCTCCATATGTCGAACTGGGGGTAGAGGAGCTATGTCTGTTGTGGAAACAATTGCATTTTTAATGCCTTGAACTTTGTCATTAAAGAATACTGCACAGATGTGAAAATGGACAATGAATATGTCGTCTCCAAACAAACATTCATTTTCACATCTAAGTGAAAAAAACATTAAATTCATATTGGCAGCGATACACCACCTCCACAAGTTTACCAAGACCAGGAGGAGAATGTCTTTATTAATGCAACTTGAAAGAATGCTGAAGAGCTTCTTCGCCTCTGTGCTGTTTCAGCGTCTCTTACAGTCATCTCGGTCAAAGCCGTGTCAGGGATGATCGCAGAGTCGATAAAAGGCCAGCTGCAGCTCATCTACCCCATCTTCTACGTCATGCTTGTCGTCATGGTGGCCTCCTGTGCTTTCCAGATCAAGTTAGTCAAGGTTTCCTGTCCTTGCCTGGGTTGTAATGCCGATTTCCTTGTTTACATCACTCTTGTTCAAAACAGGCTAAATGCATTTGTGGATTACCAGTTTTTTATGTAGAGTTTAGTACCAGCAATAATGTTTGGTTGAAATAAGGTGCAACACCATTACATTTCTTTTTAATGTTCTCCTCAGATTTCTCAATCAGGCGATGAAAATGTTCAACGCCACAGAGGTGGTTCCCATCAACTTTGTGTTTTTCACTGCGAGTGCCATTGTTGCAGGTATGCAAAACACTCAGAGTTCATCATCTTTATTAGATTCGTCTTAAAGAGAAAAAGTCAATTAGGTTTTCCCTCCGTTCTTAAGAAATTTCAGAGAGAACATGATCTGAAACTGGAAGTGTTTACTGATCTGGTTTACTGGTAGTGGTCTGTCTTTAAAAAAAAAAAAAAAAACAGCTCAGGTCCATGGAATGGAGTTATCGGTTGATGCTATAAAAAGGTTTTAAAGGAACTGAGCCATGGTTTGTGGGCCCACTGAAATATGCTAGCCTGGAACATTTCAAATATAAAAAGTCAGCTGAGTTGTAGAAACAGTCAACAATATGTCTTGTCCATCTCTCTCTCTCTCATAATTCTTTTTTTCTTGCTCTGTTTTCAATGCTTCAATCGAAACAGAAGCCGTTCTGAACAAAACTCCCTTGAAACACGATACTGTTATTTTAACCATAAGTCTAGATGTTACATCAATTTCCTTCTTCTGCGTCTGACACAACTTTATTATTCCCTCCGCTGTCCTGTGACGTCTGACGGTCTAAATTGTTCTAACAATAAACACCTGTTACGGCCCTTTCCAGCATGTTACTTGATCATCACAAAGGGACAGGTCTGTCATAGGATGTGTTGTTTTGAGTTACTCTCACCTCTCGTAGCTTTTCGTATAACTAGCTCTGTGTCTGCCCACACAAAATAACACACGATTGACTCCACGGAACAACAAATTGCTCCTGTATTTTATAAGCACTAGAAGAACATCCGTGGGCGGATTTCGCTCTTAAGATTAGTTTAGTTCCACTATGGAGAAAATTAATATTTTTGTTTTAAACCTTCTAATTGCCACAGCAGTTAATTCAAGCCTTTGTGAAATCCATAAAAGAAATCCCCCGTGGCTGCCTTTTGGCAAGTTGATCAGATCCAAGGAAGATGTTTTTTTTGTTTTCCTGGGGGTTCAGCATTGTAAATGAGTTACGTATGCAATGCTACCAATCTGTAAAACTGTATCTGTTAAAATACGAAGACTTCCTCATCTTTCCCAAAAACATATGCTCCTATGTTTTTAAGAACAATATTTAAGAACTTGAAATAACGTCAGTGTTTGTGTTGCAGGGATAATATTTTACCAGGAATTTGAAGGCTTGGCTTTACTGAATATTTTTATGTTCTTATTCGGGTAAGTTTTGCCAGCATGGCCGTTCATTTCACTACGTTACCATCCTAACACACCAGCCGGTGTTGGTGTTAATCCTCCCTGAATCTCTCTTCCAGCTGTTTTCTGTCCTTTGTCGGGGTGTTCCTGATTGCCCGAAACAGACCAAAGATAAAGCAGCAAGATCGCACTTTTATTCCAATGGACAGAATTCCTGGTAAGTTTTGCTCGTTGGATCGGTTCAACTAAAACGCTGTAACTGCAAACAGACCGGACGGAGACAGAATGGGTTTTTGCAGCGGTGACTTTGTCAGCATGGACCGTCTAATGAGCCGTTCCGTCCATGTTCACAGGAAGAAGGAAAACGGACAAAGTGCAGCCGGAGGCAAAGACCCAAACATACGGATCACTGGCAGCCAAACTCATGTGCAACAGAGCTGGCCAAGCAGACGATTCCTAGGAACCATCTCCATCTGCTGGGACTGCTGTTTTACTCAGTTTGGGAGTGTGTGCCCAGCTTTTTCAGTGTTCAGCAATATCTTTTATTAAAAGCAGCAGACGCAGAGCCATTTCTTTGAGAGCAACTCTGTACTATCCAGATGCACTAAAACATCAGTTGCCTCATTGGCTGAAATATGATGAGAAGGGATACATTTAGTTTAACAGTTTTTTTTGCATCAATAGTTCAAGGATGTTGTATGAATCAAAGCAAGTGCACTACTGCCCTCTAACGGTAGGGAAAGGACTCATGATTGCACTGTTTCCCTGTAATGATCAGAAGTACATTTACCATATTTAAAACGAGTAAAAGTATACTCCAAACCAGTGTTTCAACTTCTTTCTTGTGTAATATGGATTATTTTTTTTTGGACATGTTTAAATACACCAGTATGCATCACATTGGCCACGTCCCATCCTCTTTTATAACTCATCCTAGAAGCACAAGCATGCAGCTTCACCACCCATCTTCACCTCAGATAAACCTCAGCCTGACTGAACCGCTACCAAACTCTGGTGTTGCCAAGCAACGAAACTCTTATCTACCACCTACACATTATGGGATATGCAGGAAACCACAGTTCATGGCAGTGCAACTATAAGACGACTCACAAGTTTTGAGTATCTGTAGTTTGCTGCGGCATCAGCGCTGTGCAGGATTGTTGAGGCCCATTAAAATCAACTTTTTATGAATGAAAAACTTCAGACATTTAATGAGATTGACAGACATAATTCAGTCAGAAAGTATGAAAATATTTTCACAAGTCCGTCCCCCAGAGACTGTTCAGTGAGTCAAGCTGCCAGTCTTTTCTGCTACATCTGGAGGATAAATCTACCTTAAGCTCAGACAGCAAAGATGGGATCTGCTGTCACCATGTCTTAATTTGATCTAGGTTTGGACTTTAAGCAGTTCTACGGATTCTTTTATACAAATATTCCATCATAGCTCTTCCTGCCCCTCATCCCTAGTCTCAAGTCTTTACTTTTCAGTAAATGGATTGTGTGTAACATCGCAGTTAAAAAATATAAAGTTACATTTTGATTTAATCAGAGTACCATATAGTAAAAATCTTAAAACAAGACTTCAAAAGGTCTATTTTTCCCACAATGACAGGTTCATGAATTATGAGTTTTTTTCCAGAAGTTCTCAAACTTTATATTGTATAGGTTTTTATTTGCTGTTCTTCAAACAAAACGCTTTTTGCAGTTGTATTATTGGTACCACCTTACGTTAAGGCTCCCATTATAGATGGCTAATAGTTTACAGATGTTATTCTTTTGTAAGATATTTCTGATGCATTAATGAGAATCTATGCATTAAAAGGGAAGAGACAAACTGACATTTTTCTTGCCAAATATCCAAATCTGTTTACCCATTTATCTTATCTACCTTAATCTACTACATTACTTACTCTCCAAGAACAAAGCATTTTAAACCAATAATTTATCATAACATTGTACTTTATCACACCTGTTTAGTTGATCAAATCTAGATGAAACCTATAAGTGAACAGATTTACCTCACTATTTGGCAAGAAACATGTCAGTTTTGTTTCCGTCTTTCCATTGATTAATGTGCATTTTACAGCTTTAACAGCATAATTGACATGTAGCCATCTAAAACAGTAGCTTTACTGGAAAGTGTTACTCTACCCAAACACAAAACACATCAACAACGCATGCAAAAGGGTCCCATTTTGTTTTGAAAAGCCCAGAAATGAAACCTGGGTAACTAAAATGTGGTTGCATTTGCAAGAACTGAATTATCTTCATCGATTAGCATTTCTAAATAGCTGCAATAACAAAAATAATAATACATTCCTGGGTGTATAATATACTCAAATAAAATTTTACACTGTGACTGGGTTCCCTTAGTCGTCCTTACTCTGAGGTATAGGCTTCTCATAGCTATACAGTCGTCTGCTGCAACACTGTCCCAAGTCTTTGCAGTGACGTGCACCTCCCTTTTAGCCCCAATTGTTGCGCTGTTCTGGATTCTGTTCTGTGCGGGTCCAGCCGTCCCGGTCACACGTCGATGTTGAGCTTAACAAAGCGGTAGTGCAGGGAGCTGGGGTTACGCAGCAGCAGCTTTCCTCTGTGTTCTGGTGGCTGGTTGAGAAGAGTATCAAGTAGACCGGTCACACTGACAAACCCGAGAGCCTCCCCACAACCCACAGACAGGGAGAAGTCTCCCTGAGTGACCCAGCCCAAGGTCACCCGGGAGCAGTGCGATGTGACACTTGGCAGCGGGTCGGGCCAAAGGCCCAAGAAGAGGTCAGGAGAAGGATGGGGGTATTTGGGTGTGATTGGGTCAGATGCAGGAGGGATGCCTGATACTTTGCCTTCACAGTCAGCAGAGGCCAAAAGTGAAGGAGCAGCTTTCTTGGAGCTCTTCTTCTGCTTAGTTTTGCATTTAAAGTGGTCTTTGTGAGGTGGCTCCTGGGGGCCACTGCTCGCTCGATCTTTGCCGTACAGCTTGAGGTCCTCCGCAGTCGGCACACACACCATGGCATGGGCTTCCGGTTTTCCCTTGGACAGCAGCGTCAGGCGCACCCACACCAGACTCATTCTGTGAGCGGCGAGGAAAGACGTCACCGCCGAGCTACAGAGAGATGGCGCCGACGCGCCACGGCTCTGCCTCTGTCCCTTCGACGTCGTGGGTCCGCACCAACTAGAGAGAAGCCTCAGAGACTTCCTGCTCCTGGAGAATCCAAACAACCAGGATCCATTTATAACACAAACAGGTGGGTAATATACACAATACATTTCATAAGGGTTTATTAGATTTCCTGAGAGAAACACATTTTATAACTAAAATGTGGCCAATGGAGGGTAAAAATCTGCTTGATCCATTATTCACAGGTTATGAGCTGCTTCATGAGGATAAATGCAACTAGTCTTGTTTACTAATGTGTGATCTATTACAGCAATTTAAGACTGGATCTACAATTGAGACTGTCAGAAACTATGCTGATGCCTCGTACGATTCCTTCAGGTTGAGGCCCCAAAGACAGGGATCATTCATATTTAGTATTCCCACCTGTCCTTTAACTTTTTTTTAACATTTTGTCATGATATAAACAAAAACTTTGATGCAAAAATCATTAGATGCATAAGTAAAAAAATACTGGTGAGGTTTTCTGACTATCTTTTAAAGAAAAAGTTGTTTCATGTTACAGCTATTCCCTAAAAAACATTGATATAAAGCCAACACAAATGTAGTTACCACTATTGTGTGACTGAATCACACTACATTGCATCTGTTATTCAAGACAATCGTGCGCTATGTCTTATTAGTCATTCAGTAAAAAGTACTTTTTAAAT
Source organism: Orestias chungarensis (assembly GCA_032876305.1). Lineage (NCBI taxonomy): Eukaryota > Metazoa > Chordata > Actinopteri > Cyprinodontiformes > Cyprinodontidae > Orestias > Orestias chungarensis. Next base: position 1,274,352 of record JAVLVB010000286.1, read on the forward strand.
GGCATTACTGTATGACAATTAGGTTTATAATTCAGGTTTTCTTCTTCTGGCATTTCCTCATCCAGATGTTGGATAAAGCTCCATTTACATCCACAGAAATACTAAAAAAGTTATAGATTTTGTTGTATCATTACATTTTCAAAATGTTGAAAACCTGCTATTATAACTAAAAAAATATTTCAAACTTGAAATCATTCTTGTGTGAACACCCCTACAATACAAAAATATGTAATTACCCTTAAAATATAGTGAATAATTGTTGCTTTGCATCTGTATTCAGCCTCTTTGAGGCAACACATTCTAATAAAATCCCAACATAGAAGTTGGAAAGACTGTGAGTAAATGTGGAAAACTTTGAGACTATAAGCATTTTGGCAAGGCTGGTTAGATGGAACGCAATCAAATTTACCTCAGCACAGTGAAGCAGCTCAGAGGACTGGTCGCAGCTATATGTTGCTGTGATGTCACTTCCTCCATCACGACATGGGTTCCTTTTTGGCTCTGGTCGGGACTACTGGAGGCTCCTCCTCCTCCTCCTCCCGTAGTCAGGAGCTCCCACTCCTCTGCCAGCTGTTGCCAAGGGCAACGAAAAGGAGCTAGACAGCCATGTTTTATGTAATTGGTCCTCTTGGCTGGCGGACGTCTGAGGGAGAGGTTGAAAGGTCATGCCCTTGTCAAACTGAGCGGAAAACCTGTCCAAGTTCTGTTAGATGTGATTACTGTTGAGTACAGGCAGCATTTTTATCATTCCATCAGCCAATCAGGAATGATCTACTTATTGTGAATTAACTTGGCTACGAGATTTGTAGAGCTCAGTTTATCCTGCCAACTCGAACCTGCTGACAAGCTTACATCTTTATGAAATGGGTTAATCCTACATTTTCCTTCTAAATAATACACTCATCTAAAACTAAGATTATTAGATGTCTTGATTATCTGTTAAGCAGACTTTAAACTTAAAAGATGCACCAAAAAGACATTAGAGTTGGACTTAATTTTTATACTATACTATGAAGCACTTGTGATCTTTCTGTGAGAAAGCAGAAGTAAAAAAAACAAATATGGTTACTAAATTATGGGAAAATAATTAAAAACACAGTTGGAACCAGAGATTTCCATACAGCAAACAAGAGATGCAATTTTTATCACGTTCTGAAGTTACATCAAACCAAACTTCTTCTGTTTTAGGCAAGTAAAAATGCTGTTTTTTGTTTTTTTTGAGTAATGGCGTCCTCCTTGACAAGTAGCCTTATGAGTCATGCAAGTACTGGACATGTTTAACTGTGGATAATAACTCTGTTTTATCAGCATCTTGACAGTTTGTTATATTTTTTTCTAGGGGTTATTTGGACATTCTGGATTAAAACCTGTTCATCTCCGAAACTCAGAAGCATCTCCCCCTGAGCATTAGGATTGTTGGGACATTCACATAAAATGTATACCCGTCTATAATTTGCGTAAGCAAGTTTTTCATCATGTCAGGTGTGCCTCCTAGTAACTTAAATTTTTCATTCATAGTCTTCGGAGGTGTCTTTCATCGTTTTAAAGAGTTATTTTTAGATTTTACTCATTCATTGTCTCCTTATTGGGGCATTTACAAAACAAATCATTTTGCCAATTGTAACCAACCAAAAACAAGAGCAGTTTGGCCTGATTTAACTTGAGACAATGAATAAAATAAATGTGTCTTTTTATTCAGTTCAAACCTCTAATGTTAACCTTTTCTTTGTAGAAAATTAATAAAATCTTGAACAAAAAAAGACTGGCAGCACAAGAGCTTTTTTGAAAATGATGTTCCCTCCAGCCCTCGTCCTTCAGCTGACCTTCTAAATGTGTCCACGAACTCATGCTCCTGCTCTTCCTGGAAACGGGCTCCTGCAGGGCAGTCTGGGTAATCGTGAGGAAAGTGTGGCACCGCTTTGTTTTGTGAATGTTTTAGACCCATGTGCAGCCCGGCTACGCGAACCCCTCTGTACACCTGGTGGGGCGAGGAACAAGGGAGAAAAAGATTAGGTGATTCTTCAATCCTACAGTGTAAGGAACTAGCAAAGACTTTAAAATATCTTGCACATTGTGATGATATTTGTTATTTTCAGATTATTTTTATGCACTTGTAGCTCCAGTAACTTGCAAAGAATTGTGGTCCATCAAAAGAAATTGTTAGAAGCCTGTACATAGACTTTGCTTATAGATTTCCGACAAAGCGAATACAAAAAAAAAATGAAGGCAAGCAGACCGAAACAGATAAAGTCTGAAAGATATTTCAGATAAATTGCCTCTGTGGCGAATCTGAAGTGCTGCCAGAACACAAATGAAAGAAGCTTCAACTGCTGCTGTATCCGAGGAAATCTCTACTTTTTTTTTACCTGCTATGAGATCACATAAAACTCTGTTCACAAAAAGTGAATTTGACAGGGGTTTTTTTTTTTGACAAAATCCAATAAACTGGGACACTGTTGTCTTTTTTTTTTTTTTCCTTTATCTGATGAAAATAACTTTTCAGCTTTAAAGAGATTTCACGATGTAAAAATGACAACTAGATACTTCTTCAAATCACAGCCGAATAATTTCACTCTGGTTTAGTCAAATTAGTTGAAGGCTCCAACAGCAGTCAGTTTAACCAAAGCTTGCAGTAAATCAGATTGCAGTTTTCATTTAGATTCCTGCTACCTACCAATGGGATCCAAAAGGCCATCCCCCAGCCTTTAGGAAGGAGCAGGTCCAATCCTGACCCCCAGGAGTTCAACTCCTTTCCCACCTGCTTGCCGGGCTGATGAACCAGTAAAATGGGAACTCGGCCCTGCGGGGGAGTGGGGCTCAGCCTGGATCCCGGCACCAGCAGTTTACTCTTCATTCGATTCAGCTCCTTCAGCCAGAACACAGAAAGCACTTCTGTTGATTCGGAGGCAGCTGAGACACACATGGTGACAACCTAACAGAAAGGTTCAAGCAGCTGGCAAACTAGTTTTTTTACAGCCATTTGAGTGGCCCAATTCTGATCTTTTCACTCCCCAAATATCCAATTTGTGCCACTTCCACATGTGGTACTGAATCTGATAATCAAACCGTGTGCAGTCTGGTCACATTTAATTCAAATTTAACGTTAATTTATTGAGACGTGTCAAATCTTGACGTAAACAATGTCTAAAGCAAGCAGTGCCGAGTTTAGTTTTCTTTTTCTCCAATTCCTTCCTCCTGTTCTGATATGGTCGGCTCCTATTGGTCGAAAATCAATCCAGATGGCGGCATCCACTGTTACTGTTACTAACATGGTGAACCAACTCTGCGGTGTCTACGTTGTTCTTCTGTGCATGCAGGTCCCTTTGGGGTTTAAACTGTTGGCACAGAGGTCTGATGGAGATCGCATTTAGTTAGTAGTATGAACAACCATGTAAAAAAAATTTAAAAAAAAAATCTGAATTGAGCATCAACACCTGCCAAGACTCCCTACTCTGTTGATATTTTTGATGGTACCTGCTCGGGTATCTTGTTGTTGGTGACGTTGTCCCGGACAGACTGCTCCCACAGGAAACTCTGGGAGCATTGCTGAGGGACTCCTCGCAACATCAGCTCATTCCTCTTCTCATCAGAATCTGAAAAGCATAGAGTATGGTCTAGGGAAGGGAGAACGACTAGAACTCAGAAATATCACAATAACAACAATAATAATAAGTACAACATCTTGTATAAATATACAACATTCAACCTAATCTGTCCAGGTACCATAAACATTTTACAGAGGTGGAGGAGTGTGTGTATACGTCTGTAGAAATGTTCCTACTTTTAATGTTTAACGCTGCTCAGAGTCTTTATGCAAAAATTCTTTATGAATTCATTGTATTAGAGATTTAAATAAAGAGAAGCCACTCACCAAATCCAACAATGTTTAAACTGATCAATGCTGCATTTAGTTTATGGTATTTAGGTAAATATGTGTCACATAAGGACATAATAGGCTGAACTAGGTACTGAACAATAAAAATGTCTTAGTTTTAAGTTGTTACTACACATTTCTCGATCTTGTGTTTGTGTGAATCACACAGATAGGTTAAAAAAAAGAAAAGAAAAAAGCCAATCGTCTGGCTGCTGTCAATCACTGAGGTCCTGTTTGGAGTACAGGGTTCTGCCAGGATTCGAACCTGGAACATCTGCATGGCCAGGCAGAGGCTCCCTAGAGCACAGAACCATGTGGGTACTCACAGCAGCAACCTCAAGACTGAAGCCAATAGATACTTTGAGGTCACCTCATATAATTTTGGTAATCCCCCCCACACACACACACCCTCAACATATAAAATCCAGATAATTTATTGTAAATGGTAAATTAAGAGGAAATCAACACATTGTCTTTCCAGAAGGTCAGGTTTTACCTTGGGTCTGGTTCACACAGGGCATAGCTTTAACCTTCTTATTCGGTAGAGTTAGTCGGGGGTCATCCACGGTCAAACCTAACACTGTTCCTGGGGGAAGTTCTCCAGTTGAACAAATGCCTGGATGAGTTAATAAAAACACTGAACAAATCTGCTAACGTAAGCAAAAAAATCAGAGCAAGAAAAAAAAACAAAAAACCTTTCATTATGTTAAAAATATCGCTTTGTTGCTGATGGAGTTCCATATTGCTCCGATCTTTGCAGTGCTGAGGCCACCAGAGAAAAGATGACTTCAGATCCTTTAAAAAAATAAAAATCCTTTAAGTTTTTTCTTGCGAGAACAGAAATTTTACTTCAGGAGCTGATATCGCCATCACGCTTACATCACAGACTGTCGCTGCTTCCAAAGCTTCCACCAGCACAGAATGAGACTGTGGTCCAATCAGACGATAGCGTACAATCTCCATTGTGAGGTCACTGAAACAGAATTACAGGAAACCGGTCTTGATTGTTGACAGACTTTTGAAATACTCATAATCTCTTTATTTTAGCTCTAAATCGAGCTTGATCACTTAACTGACTTTATAACTATTCCAGTTGAGCTGGACTTCCAGGTAACCGGTGATGTTGGATGTCTGGTCCCATCTCCTAGAATCTTCTTTGCAGGAGGTTCACCGGCATCTAGGGACGCACAATATATCGGCATCAAAATATCTGTTTTAACATATCAGTATCGTTCGATAAGTAAAACTGGGCTGACATTAATTCTGAAGTAGTCAACTTTGTTGTTTAAGAAATTGATTTGTGAAATGTTCTGAAAATATGGTATGAGAAAGAGGAAAAAGAACATTTCCATTTACTTACTTTGCATGTAAATATATATCTATATCAAGAGCGATATACATCTATATCGGGATATATTGATACATATCTATAACCATAGATAGTTTTCGATATCTAGATCAAGCTCGATATCTAGATTGATTGATCGAAGTAACCTGATGCAGCTTTAAGAAGCAAACCCAGCAGATCCTATTGACCTGCAGCATTCAGTCCTCCGGGACCACCATGCAGCAACACTAAACAGCCACTTTACAGCAATCCCTCATGCTGAGCTTGCATGTAAGCGTCATTGAAGAAGAAAAATTCCCCTTTAATGGAAAAAGTTTCCAGCATTAGTATTACTTATTCCATGATATAAATTTTTCATCTAGGTATCGGCCCAACATTTTCATATCAGAGCAACCCTACCGGCAGCTTTACAGCTCCGCTTTCTCTTGGCTCCAGGTTCCAGTTTGTTGTCAGGCTTTGGTTCTGCTTGAGGGAGGGGATCAGCCTCTGCACCCGAGACCTCCAGCTCAACCGGGGGCACTATGGCCTCAGAACATTGGCAGACGCTTTGTAGCTCTGGGAGAAGATCCTGGATGTAGGACAAAATAACTTATAAATGCTACGTCATTCGGTGTACTCACAACAATCACACCCTACCTGTTTCAGACTGGGATGCGCCCAGATCCACAGCTGCCTGTGTGTTAACGCCGCTGTCTGGGGTCTCCAGAGGAAAGTAACAAGTCCCAGAGGGTGCGAAGGGTACTGGCCCCCCTTGTAAACCGTGACACTTCCCTGTCTGCCCCCAGACAGGCACATGGCTGCGGCAAATGTAGGACCTAGAAAAAGAACAGAGTGACAACAGAATCTAAACAAATTTAGTAAAGATCCCCAGAAATCCCCAGTGCAAAATCACTTACAGTAGCAAATAAATTAGTGCTTTGAGAAAACCCCTGTTATTATTGCCTGTCTGCAGGAAATAGCTTTGGGTATGTTAATGTTTGGGTTCAGATTTATTAGAAATAAAAAATGCTGTAGTAGCTCATTTGTCGTAAGGGTTTACAAGAAATAGTATTGGACTTTTGTTCATAAAACAGCATCTCAAAATATGATATGCAGTTTTAAGTTAATTATTGAATAATAAACATAATACCCACATTTAATTACACATTAAAAAATATAAAGAACTTCTTACCAGCTTCCTTGCATGTCAGCTGTGACAGAGCAGCCAGCAGCTTGTCTTCCTCCCCCGTTAACTCGATGCAGCAGTAATAAGAAAGATCCTGTTGTAACAAAAACAAGTACAGTTGATCACTAACTCTTCTCAAACTAAGCATATAAACCAAAACAGTGGCCTTTTCTTTGTTTTACCTGCAGGAGGCAGTGGCTGCTCATTGCTCTATAGCACGGCCGATAGCATTTGTACGTGGGTCTGTCCCCGAGGCAGTAACCCCACTTCTTAACCATGTGGAAGCGTTTTGCGTGCCAGATGTGCGTCTCCAGCCAAATGTTCTTCCGCTGGCGCCGGTTGAACTCCAGCAACAGGTTCCCGTGCCGACGGCGGGCTTTGCGGCTTTTGCCCTTTGCAGGTTCCTTTTTCTTCTTCGAAACAGCCTGGTGGCTCTTCTCCCTCTGAAGGGGAACATGAAGCAAGATGTCAGCGACGGGTTTTCAGAGAAGACAACACCAGGACGTGTCAGAATGACGAGCTTTAAAGTTACCATTCGGTTGGCCACGTCTCTCAGTCTGCGAGGGAGCCGCTTGATGTTGTGGCTCATGGCCCGTCGCCTCATGTGTTTGGGCAGAGACTGAAACACGTGGCTGCTGCCTGTTGTCTTGGTGACCGCTTTCAGCATGGCGTTCACCTCCGCAGCTCTGGCCCTGGCAAAAGCTCCAGCTGAGCAAGAAAGACGAACAGAAACTTGTTTCTAAACTCTGAATGCATCGCATGAAGCATAGAGAGGTGTTCTTGTTCCCTATGGGCCAACTTCTTCACACAAATTTAAAATGACAAAAACGGTAATGAGATTATTTTCAGTTACCTGAAGCACAAACAACTTATGAAAGAAATGGCTCAGTAAGACAGTAATCAGCAGGAAGAGTTTGCTTTGATGTTAGGGCTGCAAAATAACTTGCATAACGTGAATTTTTAACAGATTACTACAAAAGCACCATAGGCAATTAACCTACCCTGATCACTGATCTTTAGTGTTAGGGCTACTCAATATTAGAAAATCATGGATTGGAGTATCAATTGGTAAATGCTGCAATGAAAATACTAGTTTCCACGTACGCCTGCTTCTTCTTTCTTGTCTTTCACACCTGTGCATCCATCACTCTGTGATCTTTAACATTTTAGGTGCCACCAGTGTCCGCTGGTAACACCTGCTGCCCTGAGACTCTTCCTGACTGGCTAAATATTACATCAGCAAGAGAAATGGCAATGGTCTGGCGTTCCTTTAACAGAGACAGCTTCTTGAATTAGAACATGGGCTGAGATGCTTCCAGTGACGCTCTACAACTGCCTCTATAAACTTTTTTTTTTTTTTTTTTTTTTTTCCTCTGCATCTATTTTAGTTTTGCGTCTCTTGAAACCCCCAGTCGTTCGTGGCAGATGGCTGCTTGAACTGAGCCTGGTTCTGCTGGGGGTTTCTTCCTGTTAAAGGGGAATTTTTACTCTCCACTGTCGCTACATGCATGCTCAGTATGAGGGATTGCTGTAAAGTCAAAGACAACACAAGCCATTGTTCCTGTCTGCTGATTCCTGAGGAGTGAATGCTGCAAGTCAATGACTTGATGCAATCTGCTGGGGTTCCTTAGATTGGAAAAATTTTCAAATTGATTTGTTTATGATGTATCTTTGATTTTAATGGATCTTCTTGTAAAGTGCCTTGAGACATCTGTTGTAAATTGGCGCTATATAAATAAACTGATTCTTGAAATGCAAGTTCAAACTCTAATTACATTAGCCAACAATTATTGCGATCCAGACTTTCCTTTCACTCCTCCAAAGTGAATATTGGACACAATGCTGTTGTGACGACGATGAGTTTGCGATATATAGTGCAACCCTAATTGCCAAGTAAGAAATACTTTACCGGTGATGTACTTTGGCATCTCTCTGGCATAACCTCCGCCATCTTTCCGATGTCCGCGAACCCATCCGCCCATGTTGGGAGGTTGATGCCTCTTTGAGAAAGGATGGACATCAGATTCACCGCCTTTGAGGGGGAAGGGGGGGAGGGGGGGTATGTAAAAGAAAAAATTCTGATTCTGTTTAAATGAATAACAAAAGGCACAAGAAACCAGTACCAGACTTCAGCAGGTAGCAGAGCTCCAACCTTTAGTTGATTCAGCAGGACTGAAGTCTTACTGCCAGATCTCTAGGCCCTTAAACTGCTTCTTTTCCACAGGTAATTTTTTTGATAGTGACTGACATTGTGGTGATAGAAGCTGATCTGCAGGTTCAGGCATAGTGGAGCTAACTTATAATTCGGTCTGAACGTTCTGCATCTTCATTAGACGCAGGAGGCAATAATGAGATCACTGGGGATGCAATTAATGAAGAACAGATGCTTTATTCTTTCAAGTCGAAATGATCATCTAAGATCATTGATGGTAAAAGTCCAGATCCTCCCTGGTACTCTTCAGACATATGTTTTCTGCACAAGTCTTAATTCGTGTTTATTTTTCTGTTTGTTTGATCCAGATGATTATGCTACTACAACGTTGAACTGAAAGACCGATCACCGTGATCAAATCCACAGTAAAGAGACTCCCTAAACCTCTAACGAGCATCCAGCAGCAAAGAGCAGAGAGTACCATAGACATGTCGTCCTCTCGCAGCATCCTCCAGGGGAGAACCAGAGGGATGCAGGACACTGGCAGGCTGGTTCCTCATCTTCTTCTCGCGCATTCTGGCTTTGGATGTCGACATTTTCTGTAAAAGGAGAAAAATGAAAGAAAGAAAATCGTGAAAGTGAAGCTCAACTGGTTAGCTTCATTATTTCCGGGGGAACAAAAATAGCATTTTGGTAAAAACAAAATAAAAAAAGTATTCCAGTCTCCTCCGTAGATACACAAGTAACCCATAATTAACACTGTTACCATTTAATTCGTGTTCGTCTCCTCCAGTCAGTCGCCATGTGAGTTTTCCTCACGCTAGCTGGTGTTCTCGTGGCTTCCGCGTTTTTAAGCGAGGGGCTGACGGGATATGTAGTGAATAGGCGCAACAACAAAAACTACCTTTATACCAGGCAAGACTTTAACGTGTGCTAACAATGCATTTACATTCACATTGAATAACAACACAATTATATATGTGTGTAATCCCGTTGGTGAGAGCAAACAACTACATGGTTTGTATTCTTATGTTATGATGCGCATATTTTATGTGTTTTACGGTTGGAAAAAATTTCTGCTGCTCTTGTCAGCTGCTCACCTCGAGGTCGGAGGTTGGAGGCGGAAGCAGGAGGTTGGAGGCGGAAGCAGGCGGTTGGAGGCGGAAGCAGGCGGTTGGAGGCGGAAGCAGGAGGTTGGAGGCGGAAGCAGGAGGTTGGAGGCGGAAGCAGGAGGTTGGAGGCGGAAGAAGGAAGTTGGAGGCGGAAGCAGGAGGTTGGAGGCGGAAGCAGGGAGTTTTAAAAGGCGGATAAACTGATAAATGATAAAAATGGACAAGTTATAGAAGAATTAATGGAAATAAAAGATCCTGTATGTATTAATGATGGGAGGGGAACAAGAATCAATGTAAGAACAGGGATGGAATCGGTTATTGATTTAACAATAGTATCAAATGTTTTAGCTGGTATTTGTGAGTGGTTCATTGATAAAAATGCAACAATAGGAAGTGACCATTACCCCATTTCAATAACAGTAGGATCAACTTTAAATAAAAAGAATCTAAAGGTCAATAAAAAATGTAATATTAATAAAACAGACTGGATTAAATTTAGATACTTGAGTCAAATAAACTACTAAAAGATAATCCAAATTATAAGAATTTAATTGATTATAAAAGAAAGCAAGCAATGGTAAGGAGAACAATTAAGAATGCAAAAAGAGATTATTGGAGACATTTTTGTAACACAATAGGGAAAGAAACAAAAATAATTAAAAGAATGAATGGCATAAAGAGAGAGTTTGAATATCCTGTATTAAAAAAAGATTATATAAATATAATAAAAGATGAAGATAAAGTTGATAAGACATCTCAGTGAAAAATCGAAAGATATAATATTGCAATTATATAATACAATTTGGGAGGAAGGGAAATTACCTTTGAATTGGAAAGAATCAATTATAGTACCAATCGCTCAACCAGGAAAAGATAACTCAAACCAAGAAAATTACAGACCAATAGCTTTAACATCAAATCTATGTAAAATATTGGGAAAAATGATTAATAATAGGCTGATATATTATTTAAATAATAAAGGATATATATCAAGATATAAAAGTGGTTTTCGAAAAGGGAGGAGTACTAATGATCCAGAGCATGAAATTAGAAGAGCACAAGTAAATAAAGAAAGTGTGGATGATGATGGATGATGCAGATGATGGAGCTGTTTGGAAAAGAGGGAAAAATGTAGATTTCATTGTAAAGAAATTACAAGACGTTATTATTAAAATAGAGAAATGGGCGTTGCAATGGGGATTTAAGTTCTCAGTTGTAAAAACAAAAGTAATGATATTTAATCAGAAAAAAATAAACAAGGAAATAAAATAAAAATTATATAACCAAGAATTAGAGCAACTAAAGTGTATAACATTTTCGGGACTATGGTTTGATGAAAAACTAAAATGGAATATACATATTCAAAAACTTATTGATAAATGTAAAAAAGTACTTTGGTTGTATAGTTTACTTTTCAGCAGCTAAAACTCATCTGGTTAAATTAGACATTATCCAGCGTCAGACACTAAGATTATGTAGTGGTACATTTGAAACCACACCAACAGCAGCAATAGAAATAGAAATGGGAGAAATGCCGTTAGATTTAAGAAGAACAAAAGTATAAATCAACTATTGGTTACATTTACAAAGCAATAAATTTGATAATTCAACCTGGGGAAATTTAAATCCATGTTGGGAAAAAGAAAAGAAAGAAATGAGGAGTTTTGGATGGACAATTGAAAAGAAATTTAAGAATTTAAAATGAATGATTTAGCAATTACTCAAACAATACCAATTTCAATTATACCACCATGGATTCTACCAGAAGCAACAATGTTAATATTAGAAAAGAAACAAAATAAATCTTACATTGTAGACAGTTATGTAGACAGTTATTCAGTACAGATACATTAAAAAAATTATTATCAATATATTCAAATTTATACAGATGCAGATAAAATAGCAAAGAGGGCATCTCAAAATCCTATTAGTTTTACAGTTAAAACAAGTAAATCTGAGGCTAAGAGTTTTGTTAAAGAAAAACTGATGGAAACTGATGGTGGGATGAAGAGAAAACAGGATTATGGTTTTATAAAATTCAGAAGAGAGTAGGAGAAAAAATATATTGGTAGAAGAAATAGAAAGGAGGAAAGAGTTATAACACGGTTAAGGTTTGGACATACAGCACTAAATGATACACTTTTTAAAATAGAAAAACATAATACTGGCAAATGTGAACACTGTGGAGCGTTAGAAACAATGGAACATGTTTTGGTAGAATGTCATAAGTATGAAAGAGAGAGAAGTTATTTGAAGAGGGAATTTGATTATATTAAAGAAAATTTTAATTTATTAGATATATTGAGGAAGAATCTGGGGAGTAAACAGATACAAATAGTTATTAGATATTTAAAAAAAATGTGGGTGTAAATGTGTGAATGATATAGAGGGGCAGAATAAGCAGTTACGTACAAATGTCTGTGTGTGTGTGTGTGTGTGTGTGTGTGTGTGTGTGTGTGTGTGTGTGTGTGTGTGTGTGTGTGTGTGTGTGTGTGTGTGTGTGTGTGTGTGTGTGTGTATATATATATATATATATATATATATACACACACACACACACTTTCTGACATATTTCTGT
>JAVLVB010000286.1:1286680-1349365 GCA_032876305.1 Orestias chungarensis
TATATATATATATATATATATGTGTGTGTGTGTGTGTGTGTGTGTGTGTGTATATATATATATATATATATATATATATATATATATATATATATATATATATATATATATATATATATATATATATATATATAGGTAGGATGTATTTATAAACCATCACGAACCACACTCCATACCAGTAAGTGGCGGTATGCTACTAGCAGTTTGTTGCCCCACCGCCAATAAAAGTCAAGAAGAAGAATAATCTGCTCACCTCTCAGTACTGCCATAAGCTTCATGCTGTGAACAGTTGTGGGGAAATGGCTGCACTGATCAGGAGGATCATCAACACTGCTAAAGCTCCAGCTGCCATTGGTCCATACAGGTGAGAGGAGTCTGATCAGCCATGGTTAAACTTTACTTCTACTATACAACACAACATGTGGTAGTAACACTGACTATTGATTACTGTACTCAAAATGTATTATAAGTGTACAGTGGATTTTAAATACTATTTAATGAGAAGGGTTTTTTCTCCATATTCCTTCAAGGGGACAGAAATGAACAAGCGGCTCTTCTGAGCAAAGAGCAAATTTGTAAATCTGACACTTTACAGAGAGCTTTTAAAGGTTGAGCCATAAAGAAGATCTGCTGCCAAGTCTGTGTTTAAGATTTCTGGATTGTATGTTCCAAAGAAATAAATAAAAACTATAAAAATAAAAAAATAAATTTGCAGTTTAGTTGTAAAATTGATATCATATGTCCAGTTTTTATCAATACGTCATTCACTGGTTTCACTGTTTTTTATTTTGGGGTGTCAGAGTCAAATAAGGGCGAATACAAATGCACACCAGGTTTTAATCATCTTAAAGTCATCCATTTTTAAATTGTTTTATTTCACTGTGTGCTACTTTTTATCGATCTGTTATGTACTTGCTGTCAGGTTTTTGCTTATATTTTAACATTTATTTGTTTGTTTGCTTGATTTTGTTCAAGGCAGCAATGCTTTACTTTCGGCTTCACGTTGGTACTTGTTACACACCGACTGTAACATTAAAGATAAAGAAAAAAGACATTTTGAAAGGCTGAACACACAGGTTTGCCAAGTAGTGTTGTATTCTAAAATGTTAGGAAACATTGAGCTTGAAAAATTAGATTTTAAAAAAAGTAGTTATTTAGAGCAGATTTTTTAATTTATTTAATTTTTTTTTAAACTGCTGGTCATGCTGGTCCATTCCAGATAACTGGTTGGTTCTTGGTTGTTTGTGTTTCGCTAGCCAAGCTGTGCTGGTTGATCGGACTATGTACATATCAGGCCAGTTGGGGATGGATCCTGCCAGTGGACGGCTGGTGGAGGGTGGAGTTCAGGCTCAAACCAGACAGGTGCTGCGGCCTCCATTCATTCAGAACACTGAACCTCAACGCTTACAGTAGATTGGCCAGCCTAATGTCCAATTGTCTTTATCCTGCACCATGTTGTTAAAACTTCATTTTATTTTACTTCATGTTTTTAGGCCTTTCATAAAAAAACTTTAAAAAAAACACTTGAATCAATATTTCAAGTACTGAGTGCACTGTACTGTACTTTGTGTTGTGAACTTTGTTTCAGGCTCTTGTGAACATGGGTGAAATTCTTAAAGCTGCTGGCGGCGGCTTTCAGAATGGTGAGAGAAACTTCGACTCAGAAGTTCCATTTGTTTTTCACTTTTATTTTAAACCAGTTTGTTCCGTTCATTTATATTGTTTTCTTCCTTTTTTTAACAGTTGTCAAAACCACTGTCCTGTTAGCCAACATGAACGACTTTGTAATCGTCAATGACGTCTACAAGCAGTGTGAGTATAATATTGCAGGAGTCATTAGAGGCTGGTCTGTTTCCCCGAAAGTTTAAAAGTGTTTTAAAATACAACAAATAGCCCCAACAATCACCTTGATAAAAGCTCAGCCACTTGGTGTCAGTATAACCCCAAAATACAGAATCACTCAGACTGAAATTTTCACATGACATGCAGCTTTCTTCTTTTTTTGGCCATTTGTTTTGATCAAATCCTTAAAAACAAGAGGATGAATTTGCAACCAAACATTGTAAATTAGTAAACTATGCTCCCAAGTTCTGAGAATCAGCGTGGCTTTGAGAGAGGATGAGCCCACGGACTATTGAAGCTTTCTTAGTAACTTAGCTGAGTGAGTGAAATCTGAGCCGCTGTTGCCAGTGGCTTCCATCTAAATACGACACAGTGTGTTACCTGTCTTGGGCTTAAGATGATAGTAAAGTTTGCGCTAAAAAGTTTGCTTTTGTTGAATGGTTGAATAAACTGCTGAGGTCGGGGCTGCTTTTATATATAGACAACACATTGCAAAAGTATTTATACCTCTTAAACATTTTGTCACATTAAAACGGCAAGCTTTAATAATTTTTATTAGGTTTGTTTTTTTTATGTTTGTCAAATGCAATAAAACCTAGTGAAAGATGTTGTTGGTCCATGCAAAATATGAAAAATCAACACTGCGCCTCACCCTGAACACACAACGATAAGGTAAATATCATGCTTTAATTCAAAAAGGACAGAGCATGTGATCAGGGTTCAAATAAAGATTCCAACAGCATACAAAGCATCCATGAAAGTAAACCTTTTATAGAATAAAAAACACCTGGGACTGTTACAACGTACTGCCACAGTAATGATCAAAGCATATTCATGTTGGAATGACCCAGTCAAAGTTCAGACCCGAATCCAATTAAGAGGCTGTGGCAACACTTAAAAGTTGCTCTGCACAGATGAGCTCTACCCAATCCGAGAACTAGGAAAATCTAAATCTTTATGTGCAAAGCTGACAAAGACTTGTTTTAAGTTCCTATTGTAGGTCATACAAAGTATGGACTCTGAACTATCTTCAAGTTTTTATTTGTAAAAATAATAAAAACCTTGTCTCATTTTCGTTACACCTCATGTCTAATAATAATGGTCTGTAACATAATATGCCAAATAAAATACATTGAGTTTCTGGTTGAATTGTGCCAAAATATGCAAAAATTCCAGTGGTAAAAATACTTTTGCAATGCATTTAATCTTAGCATAAAAAAAAGGCTTCCGCTAATTAGGGCAAAGCTTCAAAATACAAAGAAATTTGTAAATGTTAGAACCTGCATTGAAGACAGAACATTAGGTATGAGCATGTTAGCATCCCTCGGTAAAATAAATCATCATCCACACTTTGTGATTGTCTTTAATGTTTGTTGCTAATTGAAAAGACTGAATATATGGTCTTTTGAATAGATCCTGTTAGCACCACAGTTGTTGTTTTAGGGTTTTTAATACACTCTTTTCCAAGGTTTCATTAGAAGTATAACACTTCTATTAAATAATGATACTTATTTAGTGTATGTCTTCCGTAGTTTTCAGCACTAACTTCCCTGCCCGAGCTGCCTACCAGGTGGCAGCACTTCCCAGAGTGAGTATTTGTCAAAGATTTGTGCTGCATCCAAACTGAGAGCTCTCTGAAAACCATCAGCGCTGTGTGTCTCTAGGGTGGACTGGTGGAGATCGAAGCTTTCGCTGTTTTGGGCCCTCTGAGCAATGCTTCCTAACAAGTACATTAATGAAACTGAAATGAACAACACAGCATTTTGTGATGATTTGTGACCAGGGAAAGGACTGATCAGTCAAACATTTTAACATGCGTAATCAGCGTTGAAATAATGGACTTCACTTATATAGCGTTTTTCTAATCAAACTGACCATGCCTCCGCCTGGCAGTCTAGCATCATTCAAGCTCGAAGCCCTTTACCTCATTAACATTGATGAGACGTGTTTAGAGACAACACTGGATCTTCAACTCCTCCAGCTCACCTTTCACTTACAATAGTTGTTAAGCATCTAATCTTGTTTGTGTGGCTTGAATTTCACTGTCATTCTCTGCCTTCACCAAGTATACCTGTGACATAATGTATATCCTCATTCATTACTGAAAATCAAATGTAACGCAGCAATAAATGCTTTAAGTTTTCCTACTTATGATTATATTTCTTAGTAATTAAAGTTATGTAAGATTACCTTTGATGTACATCATGTTTTTATTCTTTGGATCCATCTTCGCGTCCTCAGGGAATAATGGCATGACTGGTTATAAAGTTTATCCCAGTATGTGGTCCACGGTCAACAGGACCACCAGTTTCTCTTTCTGTCTCGCTGTTTAATCTACATGAAATGTTTGTTGCCTAAAGTATTTGAAGCAACTCTACAATACAATCTCTGCAAGTACAGCTAATTTTTTGTTTATCAAGTTTCAAGGTTCTATCAAGCGAGCATAGTTCATACTTCGTCAGAACAAACAACTCCCAGGAAGTCCTTCATGGGTCTCTCCCACCTCAGCACAGCCACCTAATATTTCACTGTGGAAGAAAAAGAATATTCACCCAGAATGTTTGTTGAAGCTGCCTGAACTCCCAAACCAAGGCTGCAAGAACAGGTTGACATCATCTTGTTGAGACAACACATTTCCTTGTCTTCTTCTAGTACATATTGAACGTAGGTCATAACGTCCATTTTGGTTGCATCTAAAAAAGGACACGTTCTTCCTACTTTTTTGTCTCCATCACAGTTTCCTAGGGCCTTTCTGATGAATGCTCTTCTTGCTTGCTGTTTCAGTTTTGTTAAACTGCCAAGACTCTGTAGGTTTGCGGTTCCATCGTTGAATGTTGTTTGAAAGTTACTTTACAAGAAACCCTCACATACTGTTTTATAACTCTCCACAGTACTACCCCTGACCCGTCTGCTTCTGTTCCATGTTTTAGTGAAACTGTTCGTTCACCAGTGTTGTCTAAAAAACCTCTAGTCTTTACAGAACAGCAGGCTGAGATTAAATATTACATATTTTTATTGGTCGTAATTGAAGCTTCATAACATACATTGAGGTTTGTTGCTGTAAAATTACAAGGGGTAAAAAGTTTAAAAAGCATGAATATTTTTGCAAAGCACTCTAAAATTGTTTCTCCAGTTGTTGCTTCCTTAAGTAGGAGTGCATATGTACAACTGCAGTATCTAAAACGAGAAATATGGTTTCACCGAAGCAATAAGAGACACTTTAGTATGGGAAACTTTATTTTGTACACTAACTAGTTAGCAGACTTATAGACAAAATTGAAGCTAATGATCCAAGAGAAGGAAAGAAACAAGCAAACAAAAATGAATTCCCAGTGTTTATAGTGTACGTCACAGTTTCTGTGACGTACAATTTACAAAACCTAGAAAACAAAGTCGAGCGCTGTGATCTCTGACTCTGCTACATAAGCACCTGAAGAACTTACAACCAGGTGATCGTACCTTTCCTTTTAATGTATGCTCAACAGATAGGCATTTATTCCCAAAGATTAATACAAATCTCAAAGCTACAGTTGAGCGGTGCAAGATGGCTTCAAAGACAAAGACAGTACAAAAAGTCAGCAGTTGCTCGTCTTTATTCTCATCCAGCAGATGAAGAACGTTCTTTGCTTTATTGTCAGTGTTTTCATGTGAACTGGGCTGTTTAAAACACACCATCACCATCAACAAAAGTTGCTATCTGAAACCATGTTTGATGAGTTTCATTCTTACAAAAAGTTTGGTTTCCAAAACCAGAATAATATTTAGTAGTAGTCAGCTGGCTCAAAGAAGATACCAACGCTTTTCTTGGATAAGATACAAATTTGGCTGTTTGACAAGTGACGAAAACTAAAGGAATCCCATCATTTCCATTTTCAGAGCACAGTTTGCAGCTGGGAGTAATACGTCTGTTCATCAGCTCTACCCAAACCTGAATAATTAATTATAAACTGATATCAACTTGTTATTGTTGTGTTAATCTGTGAAAAGTGAGTATGTCATTTGCAGCGGTAGGAATACCTGATGCTTTTCTGTTAAAAATCCAAACCATTCGATAATGTTGTACATTTTCGTCTAATATCTCTGTGTTAGTAACATGATATAGTAAAGGATTCTCCTACCAGCCCATACCAAGTTGTGGCCCTGCTTGGTGAGACACATTTTGCATTTTTTTGTTTCACAGTCAATTGGCTTGTTTTCCTCAAAAAATTCAAAATGAAAAATTTACTGCACGAATCCTTCATATAGTTTAAGTGCTTCCAGCCAAAAGTTCACAGATCTCGCCTAGTATTGCAACCTCACATACCATGCCATGTTTATGCTGCATTTTTTGGTGTACATGAAAACATGACTCCAGGCACTTGTGGTCCCGTTAGAAAACTCTTTTCCCATGCAGTAAAGTCACATACACACACATATAGGTAACCCTGATGTATCCAGAATGCAAACTTGTTAAGGCGGATTCATTTCTCATAAATGTATTGTGCAGTTTGGTGGTGATGAGCAAAATGAATGTTACATTGGATTTTCTTTTTTTCCTCTTTCTTTTGCACATTTTCCTCTGCTTGTCTTCACCAATTCATTTTGGGCTTTCGGTTTTGGTGAATTTCTCATCTGTGAAAGAAACAGAACAGAAGAAATAATAGTACATAATTTGGTGTTAACATGCAATCAAATACAGAGCAATATATACCATGAAGTGATGGTATTGTTTTACTCCAAATACATTAGTACCTTTAAATGTATTTACGTGTTGTATCCATTAGTGTATTGTTTTTGTCTCAGGTCTTACCATGTTAGTCCTGCTTTTTGGCTATTTCACCCTCTGTGTCCTTAGAGGCCTCGTTTACAGATGCCACTACACACACACTCACACACACACACACAGGAATGTCAATATCATACTAATCACTCTAAGCTTATCTGACATGCGTTTATCGTCATAATGTTACCCACAACCCCCAGGGCGGAACTAAAGAGCTACTAGTCCTTTAAATCCACATCCGGGTTTCCTTAACTGCTGATTTATTGCAACACACACAAACACACAGCAGCCACAGAAGATCTTGCAAAAGTTATTTAATGTGTTTCCGCTGTTTTTTGTTTGTTTGTTTGTTTGTTTGTTTGTTTTTTCCACGATGCTGCAAGAAGAGGTGTTTCCCTCGTAAGAGTAGGCTACTGTTTTGGGTTTAAAAACAGTCCGTATACAATTAAAACCACATATTTACACACGTCTGACATGATGTGAAACTGTATGTTTCTAATTTTATGTTACAGCTGCCAAAATTATGAACTTTTTTTAAGCTTGTTTTATGTAACTTTAAACTTTTAAATGAAGATTTTTTTTTTTTACCTCCAAAAAACATTGGGTTTGTTGTCCTAATGCCACTTTTTAATGTTAATTAGGAATGTTAATTAGAAATAAAATCCATTTAAAACATTCATCTATGTCTAGGCTTTAAGTTCTTGACAATTTGCTTTAGATGTTCGTTCTGCATTTTCACAAAATGTTCTCTCCTCGTGGTCCCATTGTCAAAACTGCCACACACACAATGGTGCTGCCACCTCCGTACTTCACAGTTTGTATGGTGTTCCCCACTTTGCAAGCTTCAACTTGTTCCTCCAATTGGAATAATGATATTTTTGCTTAAATAATTCAGTTTTAGTTTCAACACAACACAAGTTGCTTTTGAGTTTTCAATCCTGTGTTTTATCTTGCTTTGCAGAATGGCCTTCTTACTTTCTAAGTAGCATTTTTAAATGCATTCATTCCCTACAGAAAACAATGTCAGGAGAACAGAACCTGTCAACGTCTTGAACAGTGTGGTTAACATATATTTCCCTGATGTTTATATTTGCACACAACTGTTTCAACAGAATAGCTTTCAGCCATGTGGAAATTTTACCCCAGGTTGAACCAGATGTTTTGCAGTTCCAGTTCTCTTGCTGATATCTTGGCTAATTTTATTTGACTTTCTTGTAATGACTTTCATTCAGCGAGGAACTGTGTGCATTAATAGGTGGGTGAATAACTGAATGTAGGACAAAGCGCTTTCTAATTCTCTGAACTAGACAAAGTGATCTACAAGTACAGGCAATTTACCATTTACTATCACAGTACATTGGGTTTGAGGTGTGCCTTTAATTAAATATTTTCAAACTTCAGATGCTCACAATCCATACTATAGTCAAGCTGAGCTTTACTAAATCGGGTAAAGACATAGTAATCTTAACTCATCTGAACTTTTGAATTTGAAGAAAGTAAAATAAAAAAAAACACTAATTATTCTGGAATCATTTAGTGCGATCTAACATCTTGAACGGCAACTCAATGATCTTTTCATACAGTGCGTGTAATCCTATTTTTATGGTACTCAAGGAGTACAACCTTAGGATAATTGAAAAAAATCTTTAAATTATATTTTAAATTAGTTCTTATCTGATTTGACTTTTTCACCAAACTTCTACAAGGATTATTGACATTATTGTATTTAATTTGAAGCAACATGACATAAAAAGTCTGTTCGCAGTTCACAATAGAATACTAAGGGTTCGGACTGCCTGACTGGAGCTGTTGTTGCTGACAACATGCGCATATTTTAACCCCAACATGCAGAAGCCAAGAATTCATGTTGAAGCTCATGTCATTTCTTCAGCCTTAAGGTCCAACAATATCCCATTCATCCCATTCAGCACATGAGCAGCTGAATGGCTCACTAACTACTCAGGGTTGCATGTGCTGGACACACCTTTGGCTTTACCTCAGTCACTAAAACGATTGACCTGATTGGCTGTTCAAAGAAACATTCAGTGCTTATGTGGATGTCAACAACGTATACTTGACTTTATTGAATCTCTCCTCACCTGTTTCACCTCCCCCAATTGTTTCTGCATGTGTACACATGGTTTGTGCCTAACACATACTCACATTGACTTCTGGCACATTCCTTTGCTTAATCTTGCCTGATTATCTCCAGCTTAAAAACAGCTTTTTAATCGGTGATTTCTTGAGCAGTCAGTGAACGTGACAGTTTTGACAGCGTGGTGTGTTTCACTGCATTAATCGCTGAGCAAAAACGCTTCCAGACTCTTACTTAGAGGCATCCATCATAAACTTAAAATAGAGTTGTCACCATGCATCCATTTTTTAGCTTTAGAAGAAATCTGACTATGTCACATTGTGTCATGTTTTGTCTACGTTAAATGGTTGAAAACCATTTTAATCCAGTAATAAGTTCTAAAAAGGTACGAGTGTTAAGAATTTTGTATTTCATACCATCTGATGAAGTTTCAGGAATTGGCTCTGTAGAAAGATCTGGATCTGATAGGTCTTCAGTTTGTATTGTGTTGGCCTTCACATCATGAACTTCTGCTACAACTCTAGCCTCTGTACTGGAGTCTAGATTCGCTGTGACTGGTGGAGCTTCAGAGGTCTTGGTTGGCTCTGGGGCTGTTTGGACCTCCTCCTCAGGACAGGACACCTCTGACGCTGAAGCAGTAACAGTAATGGCTGTGGAAACCTCTGGTTCCTCCTGCTTGGCTTGAACAGCATCTATATCCTGATTTACTGGAGGCATCATAGGAATAATTGTTTCAGCAATAGTTGTGTCTATTACGAGGTTGACAGCTTCTTTGGTCTCTGAGGGTTCAGCTGGTGCTGGTTGTTCATTGGCTTCTGAAACTGTGGTTGCTGCCAAAGCTTTGCCGGCTGATGGAGTCTCTGAGACAGTTGCTGTATTACCAGTTGGGGCTTCTGTCTTTACAGGTTCAGCATCTTCAGTAGGTGCTTTAGAGGCTGCTTCAGCAAAAGCTTTTTCCACAACTCCTTCGGTATCTGTTGACCCCTCTACAACTGCTTCAGCAACTGGTACAGTGTCTACTACTTCAGCCAACACATCTGTCTGCAGAGCCTCAAGATATTTAGCTTCAACTGTCTCCTCTTTGGCATCCAGTGCTTTGACTTTAGGAGAGGATTCTGCTTGTGCAGTTTCTATAGGGAGGGCTTCCTCCACTGGGGATGCTCCCTTAGTTACTGTGACAGCATCTTCTGGTTCAGCAGAATCTTCGGATGATGCAGACTGTGGCTCAGGAGCTGATAAGAGATCTTCCCCAGAGCCAAGATCCTCCTGAGCCTCCATGGCCACTAACACAGCTTCTGTCTCATCTTCTGGTCCTGATTTAAGTTCATTTGGTAAGGCAGTCTCCACAGGTAGCTGCATCTGGTCCTCAATGGTTTGCACATCTTCTGCGATGATGCCATTCCTGACTGCTATGAACACAAAAATGATGAAAAAAGGAATGAATGTTAACTTGCAACCAGCACATCAGTTGTTATTGATATATTTACCTGCAGCACTGACATATCCGTGGTAGAAAATAAAGAATAAGGGAAATATATAATCAGAGGGAGGTCTATAAAAGTTGGTCAACCACATTGTTTTGTTCATAGGTAAGATTTATCCAACCACAGACTTTGGCACATCTACTGGTGTGAAATATGTGCAAATAAATGTATATTTTATTCACACTCCAAAAAGTCTATGTTTGAGATAGATAGATAGATAGATAGATAGATAGATAGATAGATAGATCGGCCACTTTCTATCACATGTAAGAGGTTTATTTGTATAGCACATTTTTGTGTACAAGACAATTCAAAGTGCTTTACATGGGGAAAAAAATCAGAAAATGAAACAATAAAATCAGCTTTGAATTTAAAAGAAATAAAATAAAATTATAATAATAGTAATAATATTCTCAGTTGCTAAATGCACAGTTAAATAAGGCTGTTTTCACCCTGGATTTAAACAACTGCAGAGTTGAAACCTGTCTAACCTCTTCAGGAAGACTGTTCCAGATTTTAGGAGCATAAAACTGGAATGAAGCCTCCCCTTGTTTGGTCCTGACTCTGGGCATCAGCAGGAGGCCACTACCTGAGGTTCTCAGAGTCCTGGCTGGTTCATATGGGTCTAACATGTCAGATATGTACTTTGGGGCTAAACTATGATGAAACTTGTACACAAGCAAGGCTGTTTTAAAGTCTATTCTTTGAGTGACAGGAAGCCAGTGCAGAGACTTTAGCACTGGACTAATGCGGTCATATTTCCTGCTTTTGGTCAGAACTCGAGCAGCAGCATTCTGGATGTTCTGAACCTGTCTTAAGGCCCGTTTAGAAAGCCCAGTGAGCAGGCCGTTACAGTAGTCTAACCTGCTAGAGATAAAAGCATGGATAAGGGTTACTATGTCTGGTTTAGAGACTATTCCTCTGATTCTGGCAATGTTTTTAAGATGGTAAAAGGCTGCTAATGTTACTGATTTAATGTTGCTGTTGAAGTTCAGGTCAGAATCGAGTATTACCACAAGATTTTTTGACCTGATGTTTAGGTTACAAAGAGAGCGACAGAAGGTAACTAATGACACTTTCTCTTTGTTTCTGTTGGCCACAGACAATGATTTCAGTTTTGTCTGAG
The DNA here is from genome assembly GCA_032876305.1 of Orestias chungarensis. NCBI lineage: Eukaryota > Metazoa > Chordata > Actinopteri > Cyprinodontiformes > Cyprinodontidae > Orestias > Orestias chungarensis. Next base: position 1,297,990 of record JAVLVB010000286.1, read on the forward strand.
TTTAACTGGAGGAAGTTGTTCTCCATCCACAGACTGATCTGTTCAATACAGTGACACAATAACTCAACAGGCCCATGTTCTCCTGCTGTCAGCGACAAGTAGATCTGATTGTCATCAGCATGGTTGGGGCAGGACACATCATGGCTGCGTATTAGCTGGCCCAATGGAAGCATGTACAGATTGAATAAAAGTGTTCCCAGGATCGACCCCTGTGGAACCCCACAGGTCACACCCATTCAGTTGTCGTGAATTGTATGTACATTTTAAACATAATAGGATACCAAGAATAAACTAGGGATAATATTCTTAGTAAAAATGCTGACTGTTCTCTTACTGTTTGTTTACTTTAAATAATATATTTAACTCAGCTTTAAAGTGTAATTCTATTCTATTCTTTAGGTTTATAACATTGAATTAAAAGAATATTAAAGTTTTTGGGGAAATTCTATAAGGGATTTTATTTTGTTACAGTCAACACAGGATGCAGAAGAGAGAAAAGTCAATGAAAGACCCAAATGCTTGGAGAAAATGGCATCTTTTCATTTCCTTACTTGAAAATAGGATTTACTGAGGCCCTGAGGGTGTGGACTCTGAGGAAATGAACCTCTCCACTACAATCAGAGGGTCTGTACGCACCAACTGTATTCAGTAGCAGAAATGATATAGCTATATTTCAGGAAAGTCCTCACTTATGTCAGCAACCAGAGTCCCATACTAGTTATGGAAGGTTTTTCTTGTTTTTTTTGTCTGTTGCATTGCAGACGTTGCGCCCAGACGACATGGACTGGAGAAGCTCAGTTAGCTGTACGGGTGGATGGTTCTGATGCTTCGAGTTTCTGATTTTATTTGTCTGTCAGAGGCAGTAAGCAGAGATCAGAGTGATGGCTGGAAGGGAATGTGAGGGCTTGGCAGATTGTGGGAAAATGAGCGAGAAGCATAAGAACACAGTAATTAGGTAACGCATCACTTTACAAAATCTCTTTTTACATTTATTCTTTAATCATTAATGGTTTTATCAAGTCTTTTTAGGCCAATCCTTACATGTTCAGGGTGAAAGAGTTTGTAAAGAAAAGTGGAAATGAGATGGTTTTAGGGCATCAGTGAACCATGTGTCAGCAAGATTTAGGCAACCAAAGATGACACAGGTCTCAGTCCAAACAGCGCCATGGTTTGTCTGAAGTGGAGGGAAGTGAGGGAGGAGGGCACGAGACACAAAGCAGGGGCCCAGAATGGGGATGGGACCAGCAGAGGCTAGGATGTCACCCGGCTGGTTTGTTAGACAGACAGCATAGTGTATAAATGAAAACATTCTCTCATTGGGTCATTTTTAACGTAGCCTTGCAGGACTGAGTGTACAATTACTGATGGTCTCGGTGTGGATGATGCAAGAGTCTGGAAGGGAACCCATGGTTCTCTAGGTGGCAAAAGCTGTCTGGCAGGAAAAACAATGCTGTTATACAAGCACTCCATGTTAACTCAGAGAATCAAAACGTGATCCACATGAACACAGACAAGTTCTATTCAGGTTTTTAAAAACTATATAGTAATATATATTTTTTCTTTTTCAAAAACATTTGTACCTATTTGTGTTTGACAGGAACTAATACACGTTTTTTTCCTCATACGTGAACCAGGAAAGAGCCGTTGATGGCTTTCATATGTGTGATGTGGGACACAGTGTGCATGGAGCTGTTCCTGGCATGGCATATTCATAGGGCAGTGAGTTGAGACAATGACAGACTGTGTTATTAGTTCAGGCCTGCACACAGAGGTTGGATACGTTAAGGTACAGAACAAATAAAGAAGGCTTGCCTTGACAGTCTGTAAGTTTCTTTGGGGCCACCAATGAAATAGTTTTATTCTCTTCTTCTCTGTTCAAGTTGAAATACTTTGAACAGATATTTTCAAAATATCAGCAAATCTTTTAATGGTGATACCCGTTTATAAAATGTATTGCTAGGACCTGTCTTAAGAAGTTACTCAAGTTTTAACAGGTTAGTGGCAGCATTATGCTGTGGGGACGCAGCAGAGAAAGAAATCTGGTCAGAGATGACGGGAACACAAAATACACAGTGATCCTGGGCGAATGAACATCTTTGATATAATAGACTTGAGAATGTGGTTCAGCCAAAGTACAGACTAAAACACAACTGAGAATCTCTGACAAGAGTTTGGTGCAGTATTTACCGTCTCATAAGTCACAACAAAACACGAAACATTCTGTGGTTGTACGAGAGAAGATGAGAGAAGGTACGCTGAATATTAAAATCCTTTTCCGTGTACAATTAGGAAGTTATTTTTACGAGTATTGTGTTCCAAAGCAATCTGAAGTCCATGAATCAGTAAAGAAGACCGGTACCAAACTGATTGGATTGCTAATCTTGCCTTGGGCAGCAAATAGATTTCTAAACACTCCCAGCTGCTCTCGTGCAGAGTGTTTGTCCTAGATCAAATGCTTGGTTTACTTTAAGGGAATAGACCGAGAGAATTCGACATGTCAGTAGACTAAGAAAACTCTTCTCAGGTCTCATTTCATCAATAAATCATTTCCTGTTTTTGTTTTTTTTTTCAGCCCCATTCTCAGCAGTAACCAAGTTGGAATGGAGTGTACTTAAAAAAAAAAAACAGCTTGTAGGATTGAAAGATGACATAACTGGACATATATATTTCTGCAACTGAAGTATTTGTCCTGTGAGGAGAGTGTAAGTAAGAAACCACACAGTGTACCGTATCAGACATTGGAAACTGCCTTCAGCAAAACGTAAACAAATGGCTCTTTCTGAAAATTCATAAAATACATACTGGTTACAAGACTTAAAAGCACATAAGTGAAAGGGAATTCACATCGATGGTCATTACTTACCAGCTGTCTCTCCATTGCTCTCCTCAGGCTTTGTGCCTGGTCTTTTCTCCTGCTCCACGGCCTGTGCACTGGACGATGAGCACCCCATGCTTGAAAGCAAAATATGACAAATACAAAAAGCTGGAACCTACTTCAGGAACAAGCAATCACAAGTCTCACTGCTTCCTGCTTTAAAGGTAGAATCTCACAGGCATCTAAACTCTCTTCAATCCTCAAAGTAGATGGGAACCATTACCTCTTCTATACTATTCATGCTTTGCTGTCCTTTAGACTTGAACAACAATCTGTTACCTGAATGGAGCAAAGCAGTGCAGGCTGTACAGCTGAATGTTCCCCTAACTACCTTGAGTTCACAGTATAACTATTCATGCAGGAGGAGGAGGCAAAAACATCTGTGAACGGCATCCTCCCCCTCCAAGGCCTGTGTGGTGGAGATCCACCACCTGGTGGTAAAGTGTAAAACAGCAAACACAACAAACAAAACATAGAAATTTGAATTTACTAGTGAATGAACAGTATGTATTTATTTTATTTTATTTTTTGGCAAAGAGATAGTTGACATACTGTAATATAAATTGGGCTAGACAACTGCAGCAAATGAATGGGCGGACAAAAGAAAATGAAGTTGTGCAGAAATTCAGATATTGAAATGTTTATCCATCTTTGCAATTAATTATGATTAACATATTTTGTGTTGCTTGTAGGACTGGTTCTGTGAAAGTCAGATAAAGCATGGGTGGCTGAGGAGCTGAAGCTGGTATCTGAATCATTGTCTCGTAAATTAAAGAGCAATACAAATATTGTCTTTAGGAGTTTGAAGTGCTTTTAAAAATCCCTTATTCAAAATAATCAGAAGTAGATTGTTGCACATTGACCATTCTGCAGAACTGCATGTATGAAACTAATGTTTGTTTTGTGATACCACCAAAAAAATATCTGCAATGTCAGTAGAACCTCCACTAATGACCAAACAATATCCCATAAAAATGTCAGAATAGTCATTTTGTCACTACCTGTTGTTTGATCAATCTGTACATTTTAAATATCAAATTATTTTCTGTTTTCAAAGGACAGTTAAACAGGACACCCTATTTATGACATCATATATTATAGTAGGTCCATGTGGTTATGTTCCCTTTTTATGCCTTGTGCCAACATTTAAAAAAAGGAGAATCAATGAATGCATGTGTCATGTGTGTGAGTTTAAATAGATTGAGAAAACTCCCATTCAACCTCCAGGATCTTGCTGTGGGTGTAGAGCTGGTCCAGTGTTCCACGACAAGGAGGGAAACCTCACCGATCTTCCTGAATCCAAGTATCGACTATCCAACAGACCTTCCTCTCCAGAACCACCAAATGGATCTTACCGGGAGGCTTAAGAGAATGACTCCCCTGTAGTTGGGACACTCTGTCCGCTCCCTCTTTCCACCTTGGTCTGAAATCCAGCGGAACTGCCCCATATGTTGCAGAGTTGTGTCAACCAACACAAGCCTACAACATCCAGAGTCTTAAGAATCTCCAGGCGAATCTGTAACCCCCCCCCCCTCAACCAGTGCCTTACCGCTACAGAGCTTTTTAATTCTAGAAAACCCACAACAGATCCTCAGGCTCGGAGTGGAAATTGTTTCGAACTGATTTTATAGCAAATGTACAGTAGCTTACATATGAGAAAAAAAAGATTTTGACTAATCTTTATTGTAAAAAAGTGACCAAAACAACATTTATCTATAAAAGATTTTAAAATAAACCAATATGTGATCTAAAATAGGTTTCAAAACCATTACAGCACTGAATTTTATATATTTTTTAAGGAGATAGAATTTTTACGTATATTCATGAATGAACCACAACTAAAGGAAGTACAGACATGCTGAGATATATTTAAAGCAGTACCGCTTAACTATTAAAGTAAATGAAACCTTGCTGTACTGTAAAACAATAAGCAAAATAAACAGTCCCTGTTGAACATGAACCTGTCAAAACCAGGGAGTATCAGCCCTTCAGCACAACTTGATTCTCCAGGGTCTCCAGCTTCTTTGACATCGCTTCAAGTGTTTGTGTTAAAGAGATTTACAAGGAATACATCCACAGTTGATCAAACAAACAAAATAGCAACCTCATCTCCTTCCTGCTAAAAATATTAAAATGTCAACATTCAAATAGATTTTGTTACTTTTATTAGAACTCTGTCTGTTTCTAAAAAAAAGAAAAACAAGCCTGTTTGGAAGAATAACAATGATCATGTGTGGAAATACAATTAAACCTAGACAACTGAATCTCATTGGATTTGTTTTTTCCATACTCTTCTAAAAACCAAACTGCATGTCAATTGGCAATTCACTGTTTGTGTTGCCTTCCCTTTCAAGTGAGTTTGTCAGGCTTGATAATAGAAAGATGCAGAAATGTAAAAGCAGTTAGTTTTATTGTGGACTTCATTCCTGACTGATGCAGACGTCATAGTTCTGCAGACACCTCTATTTGTACTTACATCTCCGCCAAACATCCTGTGCTAATATGAGACTGTTTTCTAGTGACCCACATTCAGGCTTTTTATCTCTTTGGATCTCTTTCATGAATAATTCCAGATGTTTGGGGGGAGAGAGAGAGATAGACCACTTGATAAAGTTAAATCTTTCATCATTTATCTCAACTGAGGCAACCTTCATTATTCCTTTCACTTCATGTTTGTTTATCGTGTCAGCATTATTATTCATACTTTAATTATTCATACTTTAATCATGCAGGAGTTACTGTAAACCTGCATACATTTATTTCCTCATTTCATTCCTCTGGGTCATTTCATTACGTGCATTTTCTACCCATGGATTCTTCATTAACCTTATTATAGAAAAATAATCTCTTACAAACCCATTTTTTGAGCATAAATATCCAAACAGGTAAAAGTTCTGACTTGGTTTTGATATCAGATCCTCATCAGGGCTTCCCAGCTACAGACATGTTTTAGTTTACCTTGCAGGTTATAGGCTATACATAACTTACATGTATAGCACTGACTCTCCAACATCGCAACTTCTTCTGATGTAGGCTATGAGATGTTGTTTTTGATTCTCTCCTATGACTTTCACATCATTCTTCTAAAGCTGTAACATGGTCACACCTGTAATTCTGGTGACAATATAAAGTTAGTTGTGTACCAGATATCTAAGTCTAGCTAAATATATAAATAGTTAGTTAATAGTTTTATTTCTGCTTTTGTTTACAGAACAAAGACTCGTCCAAGTCCCTCACTTCAGTTATTTTTTTTAGCATTTCACTGTAAATCAAGTTATTCCTAATGTACGGAATTGTGCATAAAAGGATATTATTCTGAGCCAGGTTCTTCAGCTTCTCCGTGACTTGGTTCTGAAACATGATCAGGTTCTCACAGCGACACTTGTTCTCATCTGCTGGTTTGTCTGTTGGAGCAAAAATCAAAAAAAGTATATTACATTTTTATACTCTTTGATTAACTCCATTCTCATATGTAACTCTGCTGTAAAAGGATTTTTAATTTTTCAACCCCCAAACATGGAAAAGATGTTTGTAATTTGGGTTTCTGTCAGGATCGGGATTATTGTCATCCTATACTCACAATTATTTTAGCAAAGCCACTGATTAGTTCATACATCCCATGAATATTTACCAAATTAGTGATCACCTTTACACATCCTTGATTTTAGCTTATTTGTAATTTCTCCCATTTTCTCAAAATCCTCTGCATAATACAGGTGCATTTCTGCAGGTTCTGATGCTATTTCTCTCAGCTCCTGTTCAATAGCCTTCCCGACTCCAAGTGCGTAAATTGTGACCCCTAAAAGTGAGAGAAAACAGAGTCATAGCGTCAATCTACTATCAGAAATTAGTGCCTTTAATTCAGAACTAAACTGATTTGGGATGACATTAATTACCAGAGTTCTTTGCTTTACTGGCCCACTCAGAAACATCGTCCTGTGATCTTCCATCAGTGAACACTATGCACACTTGTGGGGTGTTCAGCCTGGAGCCTTCTTTCTCTGAAAAGCTGAACTGAAACATGTGACGCAAGGCTGAGCCGGTCATAGAGCCCCTCCCCATGTACTGCATCCGGTTCACGGCCCGCTTGACATCTTGTGCTGTCATGTGCTGGCCCAAAGTGAACTCTGTGCGCACCTTGGTGGAGAACTGAATAAGTCCTACACGTGTGCCCGTCCTGGAGATGTCCAGTGAGTCAACAATGCTGTTTACAAACTGCTTGACCAGCTCAAAGTTGGCAGGGCCCAGACTCTTGGACCCGTCAATCACAAATACTAAATCCATGACTCCATCGTGACACTCTGGTTCTGTCAGAGGCAAAAACATGAAAAATCAACGTTGATGGGGATTTTTTTTTTTTTTTGTCTTCCCTTCTCAGAGCATCTAGGATATATATAGCTAAGATCCTACTTTTACAGCTTTTTCTGTCTTCATCCAGCAGGAACCCCTTGTAACATTTACAGATGTAGGAATCATTGGTGCTGATGCAAAGATGTTCACAGCCATGGTCCAGTGTTTGACACAGATCAACACCTGGAGGTTTAGCACATTAGCACATATCACTGACGTGGCTGTGGCACAGTGAGCATATTCATTACTACAACCTAAAATTAAGGCACTAAAAAGAACAAAACAAATAACAGATTGTTGGAGTAGCCTGCAAAACTAGTTATAACTATTAGACTTTGAGACATTTTTACTCTATAAAACCTTGTAGTCTTTTTTATTTTTTATTTGGCTTAATGGTAATAATCCATCATCCCATCAACCCTGAGAAGTTTTCTTATTGTTGCTAAAGGATATATTCCCCAGAGCTGACAGCATTATGTTCTCCTGTGAGGATGTAACGTCTCATGTTATATTTTATATATAGGTTTTATGATGCTGTTTGATGATGTTTATTCTTTAACGCTTAAGCCTTCACAGGAGAAATGAATTTTTTCTCTGAATAAATCATGTTAAAAGGCTGACTATTATATATTTGTTACTTTGGGGAACTACATTCTACAATTCTCAAAACAAGTTTAAATGAGAGTCTGCTTTGAGTTTTACCTAGCTGAAATGAATCCAAAGTGGAAAAACAGAGACCCTGGAACAAGGGATGTAACTGTCCCTGTCACATTTGTCCCTGCGGCTACAAAATAAAACTTGCCTAAGGCCACAAAAAGCAACTTTCTGTAGGACTTAGTCACTCCTTACAAAAGCGAACAAGATTAAACTAAAATGTATTTCTATTTTCAGGGTTTTTTTAACAAAACAAGTCCTTTAGTACAAAAGATAGAAACTATTTTGTACAATTAGATAAACCTTTTGAATAATTATCCTAAACATTTTATTAAATTGTCATTCTGGTGGATTCCTTGTTACTCACTCTGACATGACTTCCCATCAGGCCGCAGTACGTATCCTTCTCTGCATTTACACACACATGAATCTTCCTTATTCATAAACTCCTGCTCACAGCCGTGATTCCCATCAGCACAATGGTCTGTGTCTGGAGGTCATATACGGTACACATATACATGCAGACATCTCTAACAATCAAAAACGTTAAAACCTGACCCCAATGTAAAAAAAGTTTTATCATTTTTGAATCAAGAAATTAGAATATAGTCTACTTACTTTTGCAGGTTTTCCCATCTGGTCTGAGAGTAAAACCTTTCCTGCAACGACACACGCAGGAGTCTTCAGTGCTCACAAACTGTTGTTCACACCCGTGACTGTTTCCAGCACAGGGATCCACCTCTGGATGAGACAGACTGTATTTCAGCTTATGTGAACAAGACTGTCAGTAGTTTTCAAAGGTTTAATTGGAGCCTGTCCAACTCCTGTCCTCAAAGTTTGTCAGTTTACAGGAAAGGCGCAAACATTTCCACCAATGACATCGTTTTTTTATTATTATTTTTCTTATTTTGGGTAATTTGAGAGATATATTGTCAAATATCAGAACCATGAGTATCCAAGCAATATCATCAACATTTAACTTCTCAGCTACTTAGACATTTGATCTTAATCCTGTATTTGTTCTGAATGTATTGCAGTAAATGGAAGGATGGGAACTTTCTCATTGAAACTTAACCATAGTGCCTTGTATCAAAAACATATTGACCTCATTAAATATTAAATGTTGTATTAAATATAAATGTAAAAAATGTACTTGTCTTAAAAAGTCTGAAAATATAGGCATTATCAGAAACAATATAAGTGTAACAGTTTTAAATGTAAATTGATTGATCATTTTGTCACCAAAGCGTTTGGAGATTGAATATTCAGATCATCTTAGCAGATACTAATTTTAGCTTTGTGAAATGATCTGTATCTCTTTCTCTGAAAAACTAAATCAATGCATTTTGCACATAACCTGGTTTTCAGGATGTATAAGGGTCTTCACAGAAGCACCCTTAATCCCGCCCACTCAGTTTGATGCTTGAAGCTAACGGTTTAAATTAATTCATAATGTGCTTCAGCACAGAAATACAAAATGATCAATTTAATCAATCAAATATATTATATCAAATATGTAGTTTTAAAATAAATTTGCTACATTTAGTTGAGAGACGTATAATCATTTATACATTAAAAAAAAAATTTCTGCATTTGTTGCCAGTTTTATTTAAATAACGACTAATTTAAGTTATAGTTTCAGAGGTTATTCTATTCATTTTAGTTTGGGACTCTTTTCTCTCTCCTGAAATTAACTTTGAAATGTTAACAATTTAATTGTTAGCAAAAAAAAATGTATCAATACTGGGAATAAAAGTAATGCAATCGAATGTAAAACGTTTAAATCAAACAAGTCTGTGGGCATGGTTGGAAACAGCTGGTGAGTAGATGGCCAGTGAATCATTCCCTGCCTCTCTCCCAATTTTCCTCTTTTTCATCACCTTTGAACTCTGAACCAACTCTCACAATCATTCAGCAGTCGGGAAAAGTCTCTTGACACTTCTACCAGTGTAACAATTAGGGAAAATTTGATTTCACCATTTAAACCTCTGGTTACATTTTCAGATGAAAATCATTAAAAATGAAAGTTATGTTAGCAATAAGATTCATACTTTTGCAGGTTTTCCCATCTGGTCTGAGAGTAAAACCTTTCCTGCAACGACACACGCAGGAGTCTTCAGTGCTCACAAACTCTTGTTCACACCCGAGGATGTTTCCAGCGCAGGGATCCACCTCTGCATGAGACAGACTGCATGTCAGCTTATGTGAACAGGACTGTCAGTAGTTTTCAAGAGTTTCTGAACATATTTCTCTCCCTGAACATTTTACATGGTCCCAAAAAATGAAAGAACATTGTTGTGGTCGGTGCTGTTGGGAAAGTATTATCAAAATTCCCAAACAGAAACGAAATCTGCCAAATTTTTAGAGACAAAGAAAAACATCATGGTTTTTCTCCGTTTTCAAGTTAATGTACAGTTAAAAATCAGCCTGTTTTCCAAATGTAGTTGAAGACATTTATTTTCATATAAGGTAAAAAAAAAAGAAGTGGTAATTAAAGTCAAAATTATTTTTTTAAATAAAATATTGTATTTTTAATTCTCACAATTGTTTCTTAGAATATTGGCCCATTGTTCCTGACAGACCTGGTATACCTGTATCACTCTAAGTCCCTTTTACGACGTCCCCACACCCTTTCTTCGGCCAAATATAAAATTCTTCTGTATTTGTTAATAAGACAGTTTTTAAATAATTAGGCAGTATATATTTATTTTCGAGTTTTTATTTCCTGTCGATTATAAAAGAAATAGGAATACTTTTGGAAAAGTAACAAACCAAAAAGAGGAAAGTGTTTGTCAAATTTATTGTCTAATGTTGGTAAATATCTTAATTTATTGTTTTAATCATTGGATATATTGTGTGAAAAAAACAACAACAAAAACACACTTACTTCGGCAGGTTTTCCCATCTGACCTGAGTTTGTAGCCTTCTCTGCATTTACACACACAGGATGTTTCTGTGTTTGTAAACTCCTGTTCACACCCATGGTTTCCTTTAGCACAGTGATCAATCACTAAGAAAAAGAAAACAGAACTGTTTAAAAGCTAAATTTGGCTCAATGCACCCTTTTTTTTAAGCTATAAATCATTTGGATGTAAAAGCAAGTTAACAAAGGATTTTGTACAATCACTTTAATTTAGTCTCTTAACCCAGGTTGCAAAACTAAGAAAAAAAAACTCTTACTGCTGCAAGTCTTGCCATCTGAATTCAGGATGTAGCCTTTCTTGCAGCTGCACTTGTAGGAGCCCGGCAAGCTGACACAGTTATGTTCACAGCCGTGGTTTCCCAGGTCACAGTAATCTATTCCTGAGGAGCAAGTCTACATTATTAATGTCAAAACCAAACGGCCAGAGGTTCTGCATTAATAACACAATATAAATGTTAGGGTGTATAATTCTGTCCCAGGTGATATTCCCTTTAGGCACAGTGATGTAAAAATAAAGAGGCGTCAGTCAGGAAATCCTGTTTGGATTAGACCACATCTTGACAGCCTGGCTACAACTCTACATTTCAGCCGCCAGTTTGATGATTGCAGTAACACACATCCTTTAGGAAATCCCCCTCTGCTTTTTGTGACAGCTTTCACCAGAAAAGCAAGAGAAAGCTTTCCCAGTAGTGGGTGGACAAGACATCAGTGGTAGGAGGGCTGCTGGCTGTCATTTCAGCCAGAGGTCCACATAGATTACTTTTTTGCCAGAGATGCTCTGGCAGTAACCTTTTAGTGGGACCTCTTTGGCCTTAGATATCTTATGGCCTTATTGATTCAGATCAAGATTAATATCAGGGAATAATTAATTATAATTAGAATCAGAGGCAGGTAGTATCTAGTTACACTTAATTAGTTACATTTACTTGAGTAATGTTTGGAAACAGTTTACTTTTAGGAGTATATTTATTACATCATAATTTTTACTTTCACTTGAGTAAAATTTTCATTAAGGTTTGCTACTCTTACTTGAGTAAGATTTCTAAATTCTAGCCGCTCTGAGTAACTTACTGAATAAAACGATAATAATTCATTTAAAAAAATGCATGGGATACACACACACCTACAGCTTAAATTATATTGAGAGGAAATGGTTGTGCACAAGGTTTGATAATCTAAGAAGATGATCTACCTGGGAAGTTTGTGTTTCATTTGGCTCTGGAGTTACTTTTACTTGTTCTAACATACAGTATAAACATGGAGGCAAAACCTATTCTAAACATTAGTTTAGCTAGGTTTTAGATTTTTTCCCAAAAGAAAAAAAACACATTTGGAAATTGTTTTCTTCTGCCTTTTTATTTTGTAATTATGTTGTTTATTTTTAACATTGCATCATTATTATTATTATTATTTTTAAATTTTAAACACCAGAATTAGCACTTTCTAGGTTTGTCAGTCTGATAAGATATTTTTTTTAGTATGAAATCAGACCTGATCGGGGACTCAATACGTAAGTAAGCTTTTACTAATTTCTTTTTTCTTTTTTTTTTTTACTTTTGTTTGAGTAATATCACCGAAACCTAATTTTTTACTTTTACTAGGATAAAATATGTTCAAGAAGCTCTACTCTTATTTACGTACTATTTTTAGGTACTGCACCCACTTATATAGTTATAAAGGTATATTTTGTGTAAATTATCTCTGAGGTTAAAACAATAGATCAACAGTTCACTATAATCCTGGAAAAGTATTTATATTACTAGGACCTGTTTGACAATACAACTAAAACCTTTAATATGCTTAATTGGGAAATAAAGGGTGTGACTATTATTAACATAATGGTTTGGTTGCTGCAATAACAATAAAAAACAACAACATTATTGAGAAAGCTATAAATAATCTATTATATTTCATTATTATATAAAATACACATTAAAGCAACTGTTTTTACAAGACAATTTGTAACATAAAGTTTCAACAAGACATTTAGAAGGTTAAAACTGGATTTATGTTGAAGTAAAGAAGGTTTTATTACTGTTGCATGTCTTCAAATCTATGGTGAGTTCATATCCTGGACGGCAGCGACACTCATAGCCATCAGCCAAGTTGACACAGATGTGATCACAGCCATGATCAACCACAGCACATGCATCGTCAGCTGAAGACGGTTAGCACAAATGAAAGTCAAAAACAGCTCAAATTACTAAAGGCCTGAAATGCTAACCTGTTAAGTGATTAACTCTTACAAGTCACCTTTACATGTCTTCCCATCAGGGTTGAGACTGAAGCCTGTCTTGCAGATGCACCTGTACGATGACGGACTGCTCACACAGATATGCTGGCACTGATGCTCCACCACCTTGCACATATCTGACCCTAATGCATGAAAATGCACAAACATCCACAGGAATGTAATACAATTTGGAAAATAAGAACGGACACTTATTATAACGTAAGAGATTATTCACCTCCACATAGTTTGGACTTAAACACTGAGATCAGTGTTTCTATCTGACTAAAATTGGCCACCAGGTGAACATGCTCAGAGTGAGGCTCACTTCCTATGGCCTTCAAAGTGTTCATTTCAACCCTTCCAACTCCAATGGCAAAAATCTGGATGCCCGCCTGTCTGGCTTGAGCTGCAATCTCCTCCACCGTGTCCTGAGGCCTACCATCAGTTACAATCATGGCAACACGTGGAATTTGCTGGGTCTTGGGTCTGGCTCCCTGTTCCTCTGTGAGCGCTACCTCCATGGTGTACTGGATGGCCAAGCCTGTCATGGTACCAGTTGCAAGATGCTCCATTTTTCTAACAGCCTCCTCGACTTGAGCTTTTGTGGTGTATGTGTTAAGAGAGAACTCATCTTTAACCACACTGCCATACTGCAGCAGACCAACACGGGTTGCATTGTGGCCAACATTGATAAATTGGAGCATATTAATGATGAAAGTCTTGACCTTCTCGTAGTCTTCGGGTCGGATACTCCTGGAGCTGTCAATCACAAAGACGAAATCCAGTGGCGTGGCTTTACAAGGATCCTCTGCAATCAGAGAGAGGTCTGTCACCATTTTTTTTCCAAAGACTAACAGAGCAGGCATACATACCACAAAGTCACTCACCAGATTTACTTTTTTGGATTGTCGTGTAATTTTGTCCTTTGGCTGTGATAAGTATGGGACGACGTCTCTCTGGACGCGCTGCATTGCAGCACAACAGACAGAAGAAGCCAAACGCCAGCAATCTCATTGTGATGAGAGGTGGGTGACAACTGTGGCAGTGATGCAAATTAACAAGACATGTGAAAATTCTGAAAATGTATTGATAGAGAGCTAACCTGCAGGAAAATTACAAGACAGAACCTCAGGTAGGTAACAAGACAGGCACACAGCCTTGGTTTGCATCTTCCACATTTTTACAATATTTATAATAAAACTGTAGGGGGTCAGATGAATGAGGAGAGATTATATACAAGGAGTGTTAGTGATGGAATAATGCAAAGGAATTGATTACTGAACAGGTGTAGCTGATAGTGATAATAGGGAGGTGGGCTGAGGGAGAACGAGAGTGACAAGCAAAAGACCTGGAGATCACAGAAAACAACAGATTACAAAAAAAAAACTAACTAAATAGACAACTAAACATCTGGAAACATAAATATTATAGAACTTAAACCATGTCTTAACAAAACAAGATGTATACTAGAACTGAATATAATTAAATAAATAAAGCTTACAAAAGAAAATCAACACACACAAAAAAAAAAAACAGCACAGACAATGACACGAATAGTTTAACTGTAACAACAACACCTTCGCAGGGAATTGTGTTCTTTTGAAGTGAGAAGACAAATGTTGTACGTATGATTCTTGCACTGTGTAAACCAAAAAAACTTGTTTCTTCTCCTAAAAAATTATTCATTGATGCCACGTTTTTTTATTGGTTGTCAAACTCCACAAGAATTACCATTACTAAAAAGCTACTTTGTTTTTTTCTGTCATACTTAAGCAATTTTTATTTTTGTTTTTTCATCTTTTAAGGAAAAAAAAATTCTCTCCTGTGCATCACCTCTAAAATAAAAATGTATTTGTTTTAAGGACTGATATCAACTTTGGAAGTAAGAATGAGAGAAAACACACACAATGTGATTCAAGATGAAATTGCTTCACACAATTCATGAATGTCTTAAGTAGTATCTAAGACAAATTCCAACCAAAATATAAGGTATTATTTTCAGACCAACACATCATAATTCTCTACACATAATAAATCCATTAGGGAACTGGGTTGGATTCTTTGGTTAACTACTATGCCGATGATATACAGTTCTACATTTTAACGTCACAAGGTGTCTATAAACCAATTCAAGCACTAAGCAGATGAATAGAAAAAATCAAGACATGGATGTTCTGTAAACTTCTTCAGCTGCATTTAAACAAAACCACCGTAATTATTTTTGGACCTAAAGAGAAATGATCATGACTCAGCGCAGGGCTTCAGCTATTCTAGCTAGAAATAACTGATCAGGCCTAAAATGTAGATATAATGATAGACTCATTCCTTAACATAAAGGAATCAGGGAATTTTATTTTTCATCACATCACATGTGGTACATGAGGTGGGACAAAATTCTAATCCCCCGGTCCAGTTTAGACTCACATCCAGAGACACATAAAAACAATTATAAAGTAAGCCTTCTATAACCTTAAGAAAATTTCTTGGCTTAAATGACTAACATTGCAGCGAGACTTTGAAATACTCAAACTTGTGTGTATCTTTAGCCAAATAGAGTGTCTTCAAAGGTCTGCATGTAAAAGTCAGACTGCTGCTGACATCCTCACACCAAAACTGGAAAAATAGAGCACATCCCCCCCAGTTCTAAAGTCCCTACACTGGCTTCCTGTAGCTTAGAAATTATACTTTAAAATACTTTTTGCAGTTATTTATAGTTTGTAAAGACTGACTCTGGATATTTTTCAATAAAGTGACAGGCTTTACAGTCCAAATATGTGGATATGGGACTCTTCTGAGCTAGATAGAGAAATCACTGCCTGTGAAGCGAAAAAATAAAAAGAAGCTCATTTATGTGGAACTTGCTGAACCTAAATGATGGAGAAGGGTTAATAAAGCCCACTTGTGTCAACACACTCTAAGAAACAGCTCTCTAAAATTATTGTAAAGATGCTGGAGGGAAGTGATTCCCTTTTTCAGTTTTCTCAGAATTTCAAAATCTTAGCTGGGAACTTAATACCATCCACTAATTAAAAAGCACTGTTGTCAGGTCTTTTGAAAGTCAACCAACATTTCCTTTTGTACTCATCTTAAACACAAGGTTGTTGCCTCTGTGGATAACAAGTTTTTAGATTGTTCAGATCTCTTGAACAGAAGAGGTAGGAAATGGTAGCTTGAGTCACAGTGTTCTTACAGCATGGCCCAATGAACAGAAAAACTGTTTACCGGGTAGTTGCTGACCCTGGGACATTCAGAGGTCATGCGTCCGCATAATGTTCCAAACAGAAAAGCTAACCTCTAAACACACATTTTTTTGTTTTACTTGTCTCTTTACCCCCTTTGACAGCACCTCAGTAGTAAAATAATATGTATGCTCTAAGGAGGAGACTGCATATATTTGGGATGTTCATCGTCACTAAAACTATCCTTTATTAAATTATTATCATAAGTAATAATAACACACTGTAACCCATCAGTTGCTGAAAACTTTCCTTTTAAACAGGCTTTTCTTTTGTCAGATTCAATAAAATGTCTGCTTATGACTGATTGTGCTTTCTGATTAATAAAGTGAAACCAACACAGTATGTTTACATTGAAACAAAACAAAATAACCTGAACAAACTTGTCAGACCTTATCTCTGTTTTGGACATTTCTCTGTGCTTAATGGTTTTTCCTGCCACAGGTGAAGGAAGCCCTGTTGTTTTCTGACTCAGACATGAGCTAAATAAACCACAGGTCACTAAATATTCTTTTTCCTGGATCACCGTAGCTAGAATGCAAACAGAACTGTTTTTTAACATTGGAAAGTTTTTAAGTTTACTCACCTTGTGAGAGAGCTAAATTAGTTTTGAGTTCCTTGAAGAAAAGTTCCTTGATTATCCCGAAACAGAATCAAATAAAAAACTACACTGGAAATAAGTTGTTCGTCTTTGTTCCTCACACCATAAATATTCCCATTATCCAGACGTATGTCTTTGTGCTTTGCCTGCATCTGCCGATCTGCTTTACCTCTCTGTTTATACCACCTCTGACTCAATCTTTGGAGACGCCTCTTGTACTGCTTAGTCTGTTTCTAGACCTTTATACCAAGAAAAGAGAACAGTATTACACACTGTACAGATTATGCACCATAGATTTTTTTGTTGCTTTTGTTATGTTCCTTAAACCTCTGAGGCCTTCAAAAAACCATTTGATTATTAAGCTGTATCATATATACCTATATATTGGCCTGTTTAGTAATTAATTCTTCTGAAAGTTTTTGGTTGCCCTTTCTTTAGGATTATTAGAATAAAGTAGGCTGAATAAATGTACTTGTCACATGTTTCAGAGTTTCATTTGTGAACTATGAAGGAAAAAAACATAATGTTTCATCCACTTCACAGATGTATGACACTTTTTGTCAGACAGTTTTACATTAAATGGTATGAATAGTTCTCTCAAGGAGTTTTGAACTGATGCGTAAATTCCTATCTTACAAATATACACACACGTTTGTTCGGGAAAACTGATTTTAATAGACAAAAATATCACATCAATTATTTTTCTACACAACTGTGACATTTGCATCCTTGCAGGACATTTTGTTTCCAGAAAGCAACAAGACAATAAATCTATCTGGTGGAATATGGTTGTGTAATGTGTACAGAGACCAGACCGCTCTCTTTTCCTTGATTGATAAAACACAACCAGGACCTGCTTTTTTAAAGCTCCTACTTCTCCTCATTCGCAAAGCCAAACTGATTCCAGATCAGCGCTTCTAATGTGCCTTAAAAATACAAAGGGCAACAACATAATACGTTTCTCGCCAGTTACCAAAAACACAGTGAAAGGTTTACAACTTTTCACTACTGATTACAATCATATACTTTTGTTTGCAATCAACAGGAACAAAGAGAAGACGTGATAGACTTAATACAAATTAGAGCTGCTCTTTGATCATGTCAGAATACAGGCAGATACATCTCTTTGGGAAAGTTCAAGTTAAGGTGGCACTTCGAGTGAAGTGGAAAACCTTTAGAGAGAGAGAAAGTGACTTGTGAAAGAAGGCAATCCAACCATGATCACGAGCAGAGACAACACAACAGCACTGGTCCATACTGTGCATTTGTGCATGAAAATATACACACCTGAATAAATAAGACCCACATAATATTATGGACACACGGAGCATAAATATAATTCATAAAAATATATGTAATCTACATAACTTTCTACAGCCTTCGTGTCATTTTAGCCAGCTTCTAATGCATAAGCTCCTTATCCTTTCTGGAATAACCTTAAAGAAAGGGAACAGATAAAATACAATACCAAGACGGAATGAAATATGTGAGTAGAAGGTGTTTGTACGTATGGATATTTATGAACTGAATTTTTACTGGAGAGGCAGTGGGGTGCATCAACTTGTTGAAGTATAATGTATCGAGTATTGACAGCGGGATCCTTTCGGCAGGATCGATTTAGCTGAATGTCTTCATGCCACAGCCTGAGCAGAGGAGGACGGAGGAGCCTGCTTGCAAGGGACGCTGACGTTGCCGTCATACGGCGGCAGCAGCACCTGCACAATTAAAAAAGAAAACGAATATTTTTTTAGTATTTTTTGACACAGTATTACTTAAATAAACCAGGCAAAACATATTTTATGCTGGAATGCATTCAGTCACTAGTCTTTTTTTTGTTAGTATTGGTTTTTCAGTCTGTTCAACAGAAACAGAGCTATGTGAGTTAAGTTCTTTACCCAAACAAACCTCCATAACCACTTGGTAGCACGTAATGAGTCCAATAGGCAAAACTGTTAACCTGTGAATATCAGAACAACTTATAGTTAAGTCAGCAAAAATGGAGCAGTTTGTTTTTTTTGGTTGTTTTTTTTTTTAAATGAAAAAAAAAGTTGAGATAACCTTTAAAGGAAAATTAAGAGACTGACAGCATGCAGGTTCTACTCTAGATATAAACACACATTTAAGTGTAAATCTAGGTTTATCTCTAAAAGAGGCTTTAAACTTTCCTCTGTATTCACTTATTCACCAGCAGAGTTGCCCAACATAGGTCCAACAAAAATGTAAACTCCATGAATGGTTCAGTGGATCTCATAAACATCACCGTGTGACTGACATGTGGGTTTTAAACAATACGCCTTTGAGAAAATTAGTTCCTACAGACATAAACTGCCTCTGCTTTGAAATGACTAACTTTGTTGGTTTTTATACCCATGTAAAAACTAATTTCTAATTTGTCTACTTACCTAAACAAGATAAAGATTGTTTTTAAAACTAGATCTTTATTTTAATTTTATTGTGTTTTGTACAATATGCTATAAAAATTAAGGCAAAACTTGCTGTAGCAACTGATTAAGACTTCCACTGATTTCCAACTTCAAGTTGTTCCTGACATTAAATTTACGGTCAAGAACTTTCACCTAAATGTCCTGTTGGTTCATAATTAAAATAAGCATTATTAAATAAGCAAATACTTTGACTTGGATCTCTAGCACTCTAGGCCAATAGACATTGATTATAAAAACATTTTTTAGTTAATGAATTGAAAACAGGCAGACAGGCATAGATCACAACTCTGACAATAAGGTGTTTAATGTGTTCATCACAGAGACAGCGCGGTGTAAGAAACTGTCTAGATGGAGACTGATCTTTGCAAATACTGCTCTGTTGCACCAACCCGAAGGTTAAGGTCTGAAATATTGTCAACTTGCAAAACTAAACACCATACGTTCTAGTATACTGCCAAAACCTCTGCTTTACATAGCTGATCACATCTTTTTAATCATCAGTTAATCCATGGGTTTGATCACCAACCCATAATGTCACTCCAGGTTTACCAAAGTTCATTTATTCAGGAAATAAAAACCAAAAACAAAATGTTCACTGTATTAAAATATGTACAGTATGTAAAGCATATAAGCCAAATCCATCACAGGTAGGACAGGGTCAAGAAAGTGACGTAATCATTTGTGCTGAAAACAGCTGCTGTTTCACCTCAACACAGCAATCTGTAAATGTGTTGCATTACAAACGGATCGAATTTATACCTGAACAGCTAAATCTCATAAAGAACTTCATCCTCATTTCCTTTTGCCTTCTGATGGGACTGAAATATTCATTTATGATGGGAAAATTTGTATTACACAGACCTTATATGTGCACTTTTCTTTTTTCTTAATTTTAGGCTTTTAAATTGTTACTTCTAACGAGCATTTTAACCTTTATGTAAAGCACTTTGTATATGAAATGTGCCGGCAACTGCCTGCAGTCACTGGGAAGCTCTAATTGAATACGACTCGTTTCATCTAAAACGGCATAAATAAAAACTTGGGGCTGATGTTAGGAAAGAAATAGGCCGGTTTCATTTTTCTTGGTAAGTTTTTCACTCATCTGAGCGTAGAGAGGCCTCCTACTTCCCTTCTATACAGCTCAGATGTTTTACTCATCAGGTGCAAGGCCATCTGTAGGTTAGAGATGGCCTTGCACCCTCGTCGTCTGCAACCACATTAAGCCACACAATGTCTTAATTTGAGATGTGCTAATGGTGCATAGTGTTACCCTCACAGCGTTAAGCCGCCGACAGGGAGCAAACGTTGCTCAGAATATGAATGAGACATAATAGGTGGGAAGCCATAACTTGGTCTGTATTGAGAAAGGTAATAAGAGCTTCCCTTGTGTTTCAGCTAATAATCAAAACAGGTCATTAGTGCTTCTGCAGCCTCATTTTTCCTTCTCCCTTCTGTCATTGTATAAGAGGTTATAATTAGTGTGTGGGTAGCAGCAGTAGAGTGCCAGACTTGAGCAACAGGACCGGAGTCCCTGAAATGAACAGGCAACTCTCCCTTTTTCATGTGGAGGCACCATTCTAATGGCTTTGGCAGAATAGAGCCTCATCCGTTCATTTTAGTCTGTTCATCCTTGCTACTGTAGCCTCTGCAAAACTGCCTGCTACAAAGGATTAAGCTTTATGTTTCCTTCTTCTCTGTTGGGTTTAGGCATGAAAGAATGAAACAAATCCACACAGTTTCATGGTGGATCCATATATGCTGGTGTCACATGTAGTGATATCAGTATTAACAATGCGTCGGGAAAGTATTCACAATGCTTCACCTTTTCCGTGAAGCCTTATTACAAGTGTTATTAAATGAATGTCTTTCCTCAATATTGTAAATCAATAAAACCACATGATGAAGATGTGGTAAAATGTTTTTGAGATGTGTTAAAAATAAAAAACACAAGAGTTGCACTTCATCTGTTTGTATTATTGGTGTATTCCTCTCCTGGATGAACCTTCTGGAGTTTGACAATCTGCCTTTATTTTCCTAATGCCACGTCTTCTGTCCTGTATATCAGTCAGTTCAAAGTAAGGATTTTTTTTAGCACTGCCAGAGGATGATCTTATCTATAATCAGTTGGTATTAATGTTCTTGCTTAAGGACCAACACTGGATAAAGCCATAAATCTATAGTCAATTAAATAAAAATACCTTATTCATGCCAAAGGCAAATTTGATGTTGTGCCTCCAAAATTTTAAGCCTATTCAAACAATTACTGTAAACGTTGATGGCTGTGAACAGGAAGGATTTCTTACAGCCCTCTGGATTACAGTAAACCTGTAAAGACTCTCATGAAGAGGATGCTGCCTCAGGGTTCTACATAATTTTCTTAATTTTCCAAACAATACCTATTTTGCACTCTCATCTCCAGAGGTTCCACGGTGGGTCCCCAGAACAGAACCAGCCTTTTTAAGTCCCTGGTTCTGATGTCGCTGACCCAACACTTGATGGAAGAAAAAATTACTCTCTCAACAAGAAATTTATAAAAGATCAATAGAATATTGCTGCAAACCCTAAAGGATCTACGCCTCCTCAAGAAGAACAATCTGTTCTGTCTCTTCTTGTGGATGGCTTCACTTTTGCGTGTCCAGTCCAGTTTGATATTCAGGTGAACACTGAGGTATTTCTACTCCTCCATCACCTCCACATCTTTTCCCATGATGGGAATAGTGCTTGATAAAACTCTGTTTCATCTGTACTCTCCAATAACTTTTTTGTTCACATTTAAAACAAACATTTAAACTCAGCTTCTCATATGATTTAGGAATGATTTCTGACTCATCTGACTAATTCTGATATCAACAGGCAACAACCTGTGATTGAAGGCTGAGGTATACAAAGTAAAAAGAAATGGTGAGAGTGCAGTCCCCTGTGGCATTGCTGTGATGATGACCTCATAGTTAGACACACTATCCTGTTTCACAAACTGTGGCCTGGTTATTAGATAGTCATCGATTCCAAGCAACTGAGGTGACTGTTAATATATGTCTCCATATTATAAACGCACGTCCAGTGCAGGACTCAAATCTTGGTCTCTCGGATTGGGAGTCTGATGCCTTATTTATGGTCCTACAGTTTATTATTCCACTGACACACATTTCATAAGTAGCTGCTTTTCAGATATCCCGATCTGAGGTGGAAATCCTTTTAACAGGTAATGTTAATAAAAGGTTGTTTGTACAGCTGCGCGCTGGACATGAAGACTGACTGCAATATCTGTGTTGAGGTAAAGCCACTCAGACAGTTGCTGGAAAACCTTAAACAAAGCTGGGCTGCCAGAAGAAGCAAACCCACATTTTCTTTTTTGCTCTTCCTGTTTAACATTAATGTTCTGACTGAAAGAAATAGAAGGATTTCTTGATAAACAGTCAGAACAATGGGGAAACTAGTGGAAGTACAATGCATATGAAAAGTTCACAGCCTGATCCATCAGTGGTTTGGAACTAAAAAGTCATTTCAAGTACATGGTATAAATTATAGAAAGTATAAATTATAGAAAGTAACTCACCGTGGTGTCATTGGGGGTAACGTAGAGCATGATTTCAGAGCCCCCCCTGCCGCTCACGTATCTGTAGCAGTTCCACACGCATGCTATCAGGTAGGCCTAAAAAGACAGAGAAAAAAATATATAACTATGGTTCACCTAATTCTAACTCTAGGCAGACATGTTTGTGTTCATAAGAACGCAACTTAGCAGCAGAACCATACATAACAGAGTTTATGAGCTACTGTAGTTCAGACTCTAGGGAATCCCTGATTATAAAAGCAGATTGTTAAAGGTAAATTACTTTTTTTAAGACTCTTTTGTATTTCTGTTTTCAACACACGCTATATTTAGAATAAGCTCTCACTTATTCAAAGCTGTCGTAACTGAGCGATCTAAAGTTAGTAGAGCATATTTTTACGAGTTGAAAGCTCTGCTGACAAACACTGTTTTCCATATTCATGTGTCTGCACGGCTTTAATTAGGTCATGTCAACCCGGAGAAGCTGTTAAATGATTTATTTCCTGAGTGAAAGGATGCATCAGGTGTCACAGTCACAAGAACAGCATGCTTCCAACTGCATAAAAGACTGCAACTCTCACTCTGGCTGAGCTCAGTCTCAGCTTACAAGATCAGCCTGAGACCTATACATCATTTAAATGGAAAACAAGCTACTGTTGTGTCCTGTTTTCCTCAAAATCCTTATTGCTCTCAGCAGGCGGCGTGCTACTGGTACTCATCTGTTAAACACTAAACCATCTGCTTCATCCTCCTATCTGTCCATCTGGTTCATGGCCCAAAGCTAGGCTGAGCTCCTTTACTTTCCTTCTATAATAACCCAATTAAACAAGCTTGTTAATGCCTTGACAGCTCTGGGACTTAACAAGCCTCCCCGGGAATGCAAAGATCTGTTTCTGGGACCACATGGCTCATTCAACCTCTACTTACCCTCTAGAAGACTCTAAAACTGCAATATGAATGGTGGTTGAGCAAGTAATACCAACCATAGCACACTATATTGGGGAAAAGTACTTCAAATTTAACTGTTCTTTTTCAGTAAAAGAAGAGTTGCCAAAGAAAGGGCTTAACTAATAATACTGTTTCCATGGACGCAAAATAGACGTTATCAATAACCAGATATTCTCAGATTTGGAATCATTATGAGTTAAATCAGGCAAAAAAAAATTAAAAATAAACAGGAGGAGTTTTCTCCATAGTAACTAATGCGCCGCTGCCCCTACAGATTTTTGTAATAAAAAGCACAACAACAAAAATACAATTTTAGCTAAAAATTATTTTAAGAAAATATTATCTCATATCTATTATATTTTTGGGCCAAATCTGCGTGCCTAAATAAAGGCACACAACTGAGAATGTATAAAAGAAAGGTTATAAATTAATTGTAAAAAACAGATTAAACAAAGAAACTTTTGGTGAACATATGCCTAAACTCTTAAATTACCTTGAAGCCGATGATGCAGCCAGTGAAGAGCAACGCAATAAGGACCAGGCAGATGTTACTGAGAGCAGTGACCTCCTCCTTGTAAGGGAAATTATCCGGCTGTGCAGGAGTCAAAAAAACAAAACAAAAAAACATCTTTATGCAGCAGAGAGGGAGCATCTCTCATTTAACTTCAATGACTCTCATCTTACCAGCTGCTGTAGGTAATCCTGTATTGTATTCGGGTACACAACAATGCTGACAGCCACCAGAGTGTTGAGAGCAAAGTCAAATAATTGATAGCAGAAAAAGGGGATGATCCAGGCGGCTCGCAGCTGAAATAAATCCATTTATGAGACAGAAAGTTAGAAATCTTCTAGAAAGGTGGAGAAAAAATGATATTTCAAATGAATAATTGAGTCTACCTTGAATGCACCATATGTTGCCATCCCACATATGAGTATCATCAGGAGGGAAATCGCAGAGGCAATGCACATGTCTACATTAGCAAAAACAAGATTAATAATAATTCAGCACAGGTGAACAGAGTAGCCACAAATTGTAATCAGGAAAGAGCAGCAGTACTTCAACATATTTTTGCTCAAGTAAAAAGTATCCATCCAAGAAATTATTAGAGGAGTAAAGTAGTAATTTGTAAAAATGCTACTCAAGTACTGAGTAACTGATCAGATAAGTTTTATTGGTATTTATTCATTTTAAATAATATTTTAACATAGACAAAAATTATAAATTATGTGCAAATTCTGGTGTTTTAAAGGCTAAAATGAAAAAAAAGATAGATATTTATGTTGGAACAGGCTAAAATATATAGTGTTTACAGTACATTAAATTGATCTTCAAATGGTTTGGCAGATAGAAAATAACATAGAACAACAAACAAGTGGTCTCAAATTAACATAAACTGTGGGTTCATGTCTACATCCAGAGCATTTGTGGTTAAAACATGCTTGTTTTGTTTAAGAGGGTTCCTCACAGTGGCTTGAGTATCCACAACTTTTATTCAAGAGTAGTGATACTCTCGACAATGCAAAAAAACAACAACTCTGTTAGTCCTTTACGTCAGCCGTGGTGGGCGGTGTCGTACAAGCGAGGCGCTTTCACAGACCAAAAATTAGCACAACATGATCCATTTATGACACAGACGCAAAGCAACCATGGAGGCTGTGGGGGAAAAAAACTGTCAGAAAGGGTTTTGTGGGCTGTGAAACAAAACAAAAGATTTTAAAAAATGGCGGGAGGGCTTTTGTGAGTGATTCAATCTTTTGATCCAACCAGCGTCTTCAACATAAAGTTAATCCGAGACTGAGAGTCTTCTGATGTTGAGTTTTCATTCCAGAGAAGTAGTTTCTAAAAAGAGGGGCATGTACGTTACAACATAACTTTGGAATTTGAAGTAGAAACCCTGATAGGTGATTACAGCTGAGTCAACCTGTTCAAAGTAGGGGATATTGGAAAAGAGCCTTTGGGCAATATTTCCTGTTTCTGTCCTAATTGCTTTTAAGTAGGTCATAATTAAATAGCCTGCGCTCTTGACTCCAAACCCGTTAATGTCCCTGGCTCACCTCTATCAATAATAGAGGCTGTAAAATTGAGGATGCTGCCTCAACTGTTTCAATCCATTTCCAACAAACGTCTAGTGTGTGACCAGGTGAATAAATTACATCAAAGTGTTCTGGTTCTTTTGTGTGTTTGACAGATGCCAGCTGTACAACAAACAGCATGACAGGGTAACTCTAATCCTGCGTGGGACTTTATAGTCATATGGAATCTGTGAATCTCATTGCCGTGTGACACAGGTAACATCCACCCACACCGCTCCAGAGCATTCCTGGACTAAGACGGATTAATCTAATTCTTTGGAAAGTAGGTTAATATGACTTTACTTTTGGACGTTAAACTTCCAGAAAGGTGTTGAATGTCCACTAGTTAGGCACGAGAGGTCCTCTTAATAATATAGCAAGGTGAGCTCTTTGATTTCACACCAGTAGTCTGTCACATCGACAGTTCATTTTACAGCAACTAAGGCCTTCTAGATACAGGGCCTTGTAATGATATTCATAGTCCTCAAATATCCCCATACAATTACAAAATGTTATGCATCTTAGAAAGATTTTTTAAAATAGGTTTGGATGGAAGATTTCATATTTCTCTTTTAAAGGAGCGTTGTTGATTTGTACTGCGTCAATTGGGCTAAGAAATTGTAAATGAATCTATTGAGACGTTCTTACCTGCTTTTGCACATTCACAGAGTGAAATGTTTAAACAATCCTCTATGCAAAATAATCCAAATTTAGTCAGATTGGAGATAAAGCAAACTTATATTATTGCCAAATAATTCTCTAGATAAATTTTGTACTTTCACTAGGCTTTTGTAATTCACAAATATACTCCAAAACTAAACAGTTTCGTCCTGCAGGGAAGTGAACCCCAGTTCCATTCACAAAACCTTTAATGCTTGTAGCGTGAACAAAAAAAATTATATTTCACGTTGTAATTGGCCCACTTTGAGATGTTCAAAAATTTAGGATTGTGTTTCCAAAATTAACCATGTGTTAAATTTCCCCCCACCACCCCAGACCCGCCTGCTAAATTCCTTGGTCTTCCTGATGCTGCGTCGCTAATGTTCTCTAATAAATGTTTCTCCGAGGCCTTGACAGAACATCTGGATTTAAACTGAGGTTCATTATTTAACAACTGGAGACTTTTTTTTTTTTACTTAGGTGTATTCTGAAAGCAATTAGGAATTATTTAGAGGTAAAAGAGATCTAAATAGAAAACGATGTAAGCCTTTACTTCAATTTCGCGGTAATGTGGCCAATCACATAAAATCCCAATATATGTTCTACGGGTATGAATACCATCGAAACACCCACATCCCCTTCATTGGCCAGGTACGGTAAAAAAAACAACTAAAAAAATCAATGGATTTTTCTGGGCTACTCACTGGCATCATCCATGACATCCAAATCATTGGCCAACTCAGCACTGGTCAGGTGGTACTTTCCAGGGTCACTGAGGGTTGTGAGCAGAATGAGCAACACCACGGCGTTGATGAGCTTATCGACATAGGACATATGGCAGAAGAGCACAAAAATATGGAATCAGACGGTCAGTATCATGGATAATTAAGGTCAAACAGTGCATCAGTAGAGAGCAAACTAAATAAACACTAAAGCCCTTATTAAGTCTCTCTGAGCCGTTATTTTACTCTGCCCTGTGTCCTTATATATATCCGGGTGAGTCATACATCCTTATTGATGAGGTGAAGCAATGGAACATTCTCAGCATTCAACAGGCAACCTGACACAAAATCTGCCACACAAAGAGACCTCCTGCTAATTTATTAACGCAAGGAAGATAAAGTACCTCGGTTCCGTTAACACTTTCCTTTTAATTTGTCTGCTCAGAGAAGCTTTTGGAATCAACATACGATGTGCAATAAGTCTAACTAAAGCAACAAACCCTGTAATTAAACATGATGGTTGCATTCAGATGTCTGGTGACACCTGCTCGTCTAGTGAAACCTCAGGATTAAACAATAACAAACATATAAAATTAGTATAATTTCCTCTTAAAAACGAATTTCCATCCATATTCCATCCAGCCGGGATTCCCCAGTTAGGTTCCCTGCTGCTGATGCTGATGCTGATGCTGATGCTGATGCTGCTGCTGCTGTTTGGGAATGTGCGCATGGATGCAGGGATAGATGCTCACCATGTACCAGACTCCAAGGATGATCGTTCCTGTGCGGACATGACAGCACAGGCAGCAGCTGGTGGAGTACCAGCGATCCCAGGGGGAAACCAGCATCTTATCTGGGAGCATGTGCGCGCAGTGTCGGAGATGGAGGGACGGACAGAGGGATGGACGGAGGGATGGAGAGTTTTCCGATGCACGTCCACTGATTGCCGAGGCTCGCCAAGAAATGACGAGATGTAAATCCAGCCGCAGTTTATTTTGCTGAGCGGATTAAGTGTGTCTGAGTCAAACTGGACAGCGTCTGGGGCGGAACTGACAACATCGGCTTCAGAGTAAAAGCATCATTGCGTCTCTGTTATCGCTAAAGATGGTGTTTTGGTATTTACACACTCAAAAGCCTTAAATCACACGATCAACGTTAAGATGTGATGGTTTCTGGACAAATGTTGAGCTAGAAAGGTCAACTTTTCAGTTCAATACATAATGCATTGAAATGATATCAGCCTAGTGTCAGAAGAGTCATGGCTTTATTTGGAACGTGCTCTTCACATTTTCGACGTGCCTTTGAGCAAAGCACCTAACCCTCCTGATCTGCATTTGCCCTATATCTATTTGTTCTACAGTTTGAGAAGCACACATTTATATTTAGATGTTATATATTCTTTTTTTCCTCTAAACTGTAACAAGTATTGCTTTTGTGTTTAACCCTACAGTATTTATAACTATAACTTGATTTTTTTTTTTTAAGTGCTAGTTCCATCTGTAGATTGTTTAAATTATTTTCAACTTGCTGTAAGTGAAAAAGAGAAACAATCTGCTAATTGAAGTTGTACTTTTTTTTAAAGCAATATTCAAATATTGACTTGAAACTATAGACAAAAACTTTGTTTTTACAGCGTTACAAGTTAGTTGAAGTATTTCAGTCTTTCAAATCTGGGTTGCCGACATGTTTTAAACTGATCGGACCATTGATTCAAAATTATTGGAGAGGAAATAAACATGGAAGTTCAGGTGATGAAGGATCAGGAGTTGCTGTTGTGTACAGGAGTCATTTTATCACATCATAATCAAATTCTATCAAATTTGTTTTTAAAGAAAAAACAGAAATAATACATTTTATGGACCAATGAGTTCATTTTCTTCTGATTTCAGGTCAAAGGGTTTAACATTATGTAAAACCCTTCCAATCATAAACCTTTAGCCCAAAAACTAAACAACTAAAACTTGAGGGATTGACAAAGATCATATGGGTTCTGAGGCAAGAAGGACTAAAATGATGTATTCTAAGTTTACAGAATAAAAGTTGGGAGATTTTCTTCTTGGAACAGCACTAGTCCATTTCCCTAGAAGAGAATATGCACATAAAAAGCTTTAAAATCATTTCTTTTGTTTAATCACACTTAATAAAACAGTTTATCCAGCTGGCCATATATTTATCATAAAACTGTTCAAAGCAGTAGTAATAAGACCAAGTATAGAAAAACTGGCCTTTATTTAGTCTTTTTACATATGGCTTTAGCTTTTCTTTTATTACAAACAAGTTTTACAAAAAAGATTCAGACTTCCGAGTCAAGCAGAGGTGAGAAAAAAACAAAACAAACATACATAAGAGGCCGACCAAACAGCGATGTCACGTCGGCCACTGGAGGATGAAACACAAAAACAATAAGGCGGCAAGAGAACATCCGTTTACACACGGCAGCAGAACAGACAAGACGAACCAGATTGACAGACATGATGGTGTTCTCAGAATGACAAAGAGAAAAAAAAAAAAAAAACGTAGAGTCCCTTTTCTGTGCCTGGCGAGGCCCTTTTACATCACCATAGTTTACACTTTGTACGGCTTCAACAGTTAGTCTGAAGATCGGAGCAGGTTAAAAGAAGGCCCGTCTCATCCTTCGAGCCCAGTGTTGCAAGACCGTTAATTCTCTACACAGTAAACAACATTCGTTATCCATCACCCACAAGTTTCTAAACTTTAGCAGTATGTTTCTACAAGTCTAAGGACTAAATTACAGCTCCTTCATTTACTGGATTCAGTGGAATTAGAGGACATCATCAGAAGATCAAATGCATGTACGCAGAAATCGTCAAACACCTTCATCACATTAGATAGCACAGCATTAAATCTCAGTTTTCAAGAATCCACCAACTGGCACATGATGTGTATATTAAAAACAAAACAAAAGAGAAAACAGTTTAATTTTCAGACATTTCCTAGTGAAGTCCATCAACGGCGTCCGTCAGTTCCAAATCCCTGTCGAGGAAGGTGTTGCATAAGCGGGATATGAAGTCTCTTGCATACGGAGGCGTCTCATGTCTCTCTCCTCGCCTTCTTCTTCTTTGCAGGTTTGGGCATTTGGCTCTCCTCGGTTTTTTCTGTGGAAACAGTGCCAAGAACGATGACTTCGCAAGAAGTTACACTGATATTCTAACTAGTTTTGGAAATGAACCGTCGCCTGAGGAACAGATGGTGGCTTATGCCAAGCCCTGCAGGGTGGCCTGATGTCAACAGGCCAGAGTTTGAGCTACTAGTCAGACTGTTTTGTAAACTTTATTTTTTACAGTCTAGATGTCGATACCATTCTAATTATGCAACATGGTTTTCTAGTTTCTGTTCAACCATTTTGAATTGAACCTTTATTTAAATCAAGTTAAATTATTTTGTCCAAATACAAGCTTCCTTGTATTTGCAAAAGCTAAAAAGAAAAAGTAAAATATGTATTGCATTTGCACCAATTCATGTAAAAAATGCGATAAAATGTTTGGTTTATTAGCATTTTATTTTGAAGGTGTAGTTTTTGGTCGCAATGCATTATGGGCAGCAGAGTAAGAAGTTGGAGGGGAAAACATTGCACATAAAACCTGCCAGATCTCATCTAAACTTTACTTTCTGCATCCTAAACCTTTATTTAAATATTTAAAAGCAATGGCTGGAGGTTTATTATATTCTAGGTAACTTTATTATGTATCGATATTTATTTTAGGAAAGATGATTTAGGGACTGTTTTGTGAAGGTGTTCATTTCTTGTTTTATTTGGGTTTTTATAGCTTAGCAGCAAAGTCAACGATCCACACTGGTAAGTTTAGCCTCTTGAAGCCAAAGGTTGCTCACTACTTATTAATACTAGCCGATCAATCTGATTCATACACCTCCTACGACGTCGTCAAACCGGAGTTGGGAAATCGTTACACAACTACAAATCTGCTTTTTGTCAGAGCACTTAATAGCAAATCTTAATAATAACCTTACCTTTATTATTTTTTGTCATATTTCATAAAAACGATTCAAAAACTATAACCATCTCCGAATAAAATCCTTATTTGTCATTTTCAATATGTTTTTAGT
This sequence comes from Orestias chungarensis, assembly GCA_032876305.1. Classification (NCBI taxonomy): domain Eukaryota; kingdom Metazoa; phylum Chordata; class Actinopteri; order Cyprinodontiformes; family Cyprinodontidae; genus Orestias; species Orestias chungarensis. Next base: position 1,329,348 of record JAVLVB010000286.1, read on the forward strand.
GATTTTAGGAACAAGTCTGATGTTTTGTGATCTAATCAAAAGCGTAGGGGTAGCTGATGGCGGTAGAGGAAGAACCATCGCCGTAAAATTAACAGCTAATGAGAAAATAAACAGTCTAAATACTGTTAATAAATTCAGCTAATATTAATTTAGAATTGCAGGTGTGCAGAAAAAACAGCAACAATAAACAAATAAATGTGGAGCAAGACGCTTACCCCCCCCTCCCATTTACAAACTCTGTTCTAAACATGCTGATAGAGACAGGAATTCATTTTATTAGTAGAAATAATGTCCAACTAAGTCAGCCTACATCTGGACATTCAGAATATAGATAAAATAGTGTGAATTTACATGAACAGCATAATAAGGGCAGAGATTTTTGTTAATATGCTGAACACTCAATAAGTTGTATATAATTCTGCCTATTTTAGTATTTTATGCCTAAAAATTAATATTTTACACTGTTGGGCTCATTTGTTCCTTAAATAAAGTTAAATAAATTACAGTGAACGTCACAATTATCTAGTCTTTTCTTTTTTCTTACTTAAAATTTGTTTTTAATAGCTTAGACAAGCATGTAAAGGCTAAATAAAAATGAGTACTAAAAAGCGATTAATCGTAAAAATAATCAACAGATTATTCCATTATGAAAATAGTCATTAGTTGCAGCTCCAGTGGTAATTATAAACAACTACTGCTCTTGAAAAACATACCAATTTAAAACAGGTTTCTTTAGAACACCAATTACATCAAGTATAATGTTTTTTTTAATCATTAAACTGCACAAAAACTGCAATTAGTCCAATTTAGGGATTTATAATTACTTTACAAAAAGTTACAAAAATGTAGCCGATTTTTAGTTTTCAAAAAATATTCATCGAGTTGATAACTCTTAATTCTTAAGGCAATAAATGTATCAAAATAACAATACACATTGATGTATTTCTTTAAAGTTAAAAATGAAAAATGAATTCAAGTATACAATAAAAAGCTTTTCTACTTCATTACAAATTTCCTAAACAAACCCTGACTAGTGTTCTTATTTCGAAAATGGTCAACTATCTAGGAAGGAAAAGCAAAAAAGATTGTTAGTTTTCATCAAAATGCCTCAGTAGCGCCCCCCCGTGGGAAGCGTGGTTCTTACTTTGCTGTGGTGCAGCAGGAAGGTTGTTCTGCTTGGCAGCAGGCTCTCCATCAGTTGGCTTCAGTGGCACTTGAGTGACGGGGGGTTTCTGGGAAATCACGTCCTTTACTGGTCGTTCAGCTTTTGCCTGTTCAGAGAAGCAAAAATAAACGTAATGGTGAGAACATTTTAGGGGATCTGACCTCATTTCCGATCATACTAAGCTAAAAGGACAGGCTGACAACACTAGTGTGGATGCTGTGGAACAGCTATCAGCTAAAATCTATATCAGCAGATACAAAAAAAAAAAAACAAAAGCTTAAAAAATGGTAACAAAAATTGAGCACATAGAATAAGGCTAATCTTATTCTAGATCAACAATAAAGTACATGAATGAGTGATTGGCTTCTAAAAATGTGGAATCAATTTTAGATGCTGGCTAATTTCAATTTACGGTCTCCAACGGTACTTACAGGCTACATACGTTTTGTGTTTACCTATATATGATTAACCTTAGCAATGTTATGTGAAAGCCAGACACAAGCTTAAGACGAACTGAACAGCCAACATGGCTGATCCGATCCCGTGTCCTGCCTGTTAGCACCACTGACCTCGACAGCAGATGCCTCGACAGGCTGGACAGCAGCAGCGCTCTCCACAACAGGTGGTCGCTTCTTCGCTGAAACAGCAGGTGCCTCCTCCTTTAACTGCTCCTCCGCCTTCACAGAACAGAGATGGGGAATTACATTTAAGTCTTTGGGAAATTTAGGAAGTCATGCTGAAATGAGCTAAATCTCATTGTGTCTCGTTTTCAATAATTTTAATGCTTTCCTAATCTCTTGGAGAACAAATGGAGCTGCCATTTGTTCTGGCTTTTTTCTCCTTACTTGACCGAGAGCTCCTTCCTCCTCTGAAGTCTTCTTCTTCTTCTTTTTCTTCTTTTTAGATTTGGCGGCTCCATCGGTAGTGGTGTCAACCTTGTCCTTGTCTTCATCATCCTCCTGTACACAATCACACAGAGAGACAACGACTTTTTAATCTCTGCATAATAAGCAGAAAATAAACTGCACCTCGAAAAGAGACACATAATATATTGTTTTCTCGGAGCTCAGCCGTGTAAAATATAAACACGCCAACTCTGAAGTTATTGGGCAACTAAACAGCGAAGTGAAATACAAAAATAGATATAATGTCAGCCGGTATCATGTTCACAGGAGGATCTGAAAAACACTACGCCTGGAGAGCCAAGATGGTACTCAGCCACACAAAGATGTCTCCAAAAAGACTGGAGGAGCGGTTATAGATATCACAGACCAAATCGGACACATAGAGGAAAACGGCAACATGGGGAAAGACAAGAGTGGCATAACCAGAGGGCGTCGAGCTACTACATGCTCCTCTTCACCAAATGCGAGGACCTTCAACACACACTGAGACAAAACGACTGAAGGACTTTTTAGACTCCAAAACGAGTGAACGTAAATAATATGATCAGATCTATTGAGAAGCTGTTCCGATGATCAGTGGCGCTTCAAATGGATTTAGCGCCCGAACCAACAGTTTCAATGACGCCTCCTAGAATAACCATAGCGAGACTCCTAGATTTAGCAATAAAGGAAGAGACAACTTTTTCCAAAACAGAAGAAACAAACCCAACATCCATCACAGAATGTAACGAATGCAAGCGAAAACAGACTTTAACAGAAGTTATAAACTCATTTTATGACATCCATCGTATTTGTCCTGGTGTGTTTGTGTCTTTTTGAATGGGGAAAAAAAGCCTGTATGGACTTACAGTAGGTTCAATCAGATGAACTCTGGTTGGCTCAGGGGGGGGCAGCTCCTTCACCTGAGCAGGCTCCGGGGTCGGCTCCTCAAAGTTGCCCCAGGCCTCTGACGGAGCGTTCCAATCGGAGCTGGGGTCGGCTGAACCGCCGTCTGAAAAACACGGATATGAAGCATAATAATGACGGAGATGTTCTATCAGAGAAACAGAAATGCTCTCAGAAGAAAAATGTAAATGTATTACATACTGAGCCCAGACCACTCATCCTCCACACTGGGCTGACTGAGGCAGGAGAGATCCCTCCCGGGTTGGGGTTCTACAAACACAAGCATTTGCCTGAATAAGTAAAGCAAAAAACAGATCTTGGTAGATGTTGCCATCTAGTGGCGAGTCACTTTAAAACCCCATGACCACTAAGGTGATGAACACCAAACTTACGAGCAACTCCAAGTCTGGATAGAGACACCAGATTGAGCTCTCCTGCGGGAACCCGCGTCGCAGCCCACGACTCTGGAACATACGCATTATTTAGTTAGCAAACGATTGAAGTAGTAACAGAACCGACGATAACGTTTTCTACAATACACTTAAGAATAATCAGAGTCATAAAGAGATCTACAGAGATTCTGATGCTTTTTGCTGAACTATATGGGTCAACTTGACACAGCTCTTCAGTTTTATTTCTGCCACAGACAGAATCCTCCAAATGTGGGAGGAACTGAGCCGTTTTTAGTGTAGCCGCTTTAGGAGACACGCAGAACTTCCCTGTTTACGAGTTTAATCCATGACACTTTTATCCAACGGCTGAGGAGTGAATGGGAGCAGAAGGTTTAACCTACATCAGCCTACAAGCATAATGTTCAACTACAGGGATTTTTAAGGGGTTTTATAGGACAGACCAACACAAAGCAATGTGGGAAATCATTTAATAGGATTACTCTACTTAACCCCTTAGCAGTTTCCCTCGTGATGTATTGTATACAAACCTCAGAGGGGTTAACAGAACAGCAGGATTTATATTGAACATACAATAGATGAAAGTTTACGAACTAAACCTGGAAACAGAGGTTCACATATTGCTCCACTAGGAATTTTAAATCCATCCAGTCTTCTCTTGTTTAGATTAGTTAGAATCAACTATAGTGTTTCTATTTACAAAAACACTTTGAAGCGCAAACATCTGACAAGTTATCTGACAGCTGAGGTTATTGTAACAACACCTATGGGTGTATTTCAAGGCCACACCCTGAAAACACTCCTTTATTGTTTGGCACGATGGGAAAAATCGAAGCATATCAAAGATATCAAGATGATAATTGTCTGGTTGTCCTTAGGAACAATTTTCAGGTGCTTGAATGTGCTGCCAGCATCTGTTCAAAACAATTATGTGAAGGTTAAGAAATGTTGGGAATCTCCAGCCATCATGACGATCAGGAAAGTTCTGTGTTCCCAGAGATTTTATTCTGAAATGTATTAATCTACACCAGAACAAAAGCCAAAGACCTTGAAGAAGCTGACTGAGACATGTCCAGCAGTCTGAAGAAACTAAAGGATAAACAATTCCATAAAACTATAGTGAGAAGCTTGTGGGGGGAAATAAATAAAAAAATGCATCAGACAAAAGTTATACAAAAAGGCAATGTTCCCATAAACTGATTTAACATATGTCACCTTGTGAATATGAGGACATTAATTAATCTGACATTTTCTCTCTTAAAATTGTAGCATTTAGTAAATAGAAATTATTTTGGTAATTTCAACTGACCTAAAACAAAAGGATTTTGGTATTCAGACCATAAGAACAATAAGGTGTTTTATTTCAGAGTATGTAAACTTCTGGTCCCCTCAAAGGCAGTTGTTTTATACATTTTATACCTTCAAATTATACTATTACATTCACAGAAAATCCCGTTATCAATCTATTCTATTAAATGGTTGTAGTGCACAACAAGTGAAAAAAGGCAACTAAAACTTTCTTCAGCATTCGTCTTATTAGTAACCCTCTAAGACAAATTTCATAATAACATACTTACCATCTGCACCTGCTCTCCAAAGTGAAGCCGTTTGCCTCTGACTTGTCCAAGAGCTCGTCTTTGGAGCAGCGCTTTGTGGTGCGACCTTGACCGCCGCATCAGTAGCGACGGCCGCCACCTCCGTCGCCGCGTTGCTGTTACCTAATAGAAAAGGGGGAAAAACATTTAAAACACCAAACAAACACAATAAACTGACAAGACTATCCGATTTTAAGCCGTAATGTGAGTGCGAGTCCCCCAGGGGTCGAGCCTCGATCAATAACAACTCCAAGTTACGCGTTTCTGTTGGTAATCACCTTGAGAGACGACAGCTTCGGCCTTCTCTGCCTTCACTTTTGCAGACTCTCCTGAGAACAGAAAAGGTCAATAAACGCTATGGGCGACAGCCACGTGAGGCTGTTTTTAAAGACAGGAGGGAAAAACACCCTCGCTCGCTCCAAGGGAAATTCACAGAAGGTTTAATTCCCACACTGCCTTTATTTTTAGTACGTCTCATCAACAAGAGACCGAGGTGAGGCAACAACAAGAAAAAAAAAAACTGGGCCTCCTTAGCTTCCCTAGATACATTTGCTACACTGTAGGCAGGACAACCTTTTGAAATAAGCTGAAATCTGTAACCTTTCTTCTTCTTTTGGCTGGCAGGTGGTGTTGCGGAGGCCTTGGGCTGATCCGGCAGATAGTTCACAGGTGTGTCGCCCCCACCGGGGCTGGCCGAGCCGTCGCTGGAGTTCTTATCTTTCTTGCGCTGCTCACGTTTCTCCTTGTTGCTGACTTTGGTCTCCCATGTGCCTGAAACGCACAGCTTAGTGTTAAAAGGACTGTTTATGATTAGAAAAATAAAAACAGGAGGTTCAAGTTGGGCAAGGGGAGACCGTTGAAACAAACTGGTAAAAACATTTCCTATTTTACACGAGAAAAAGGTGAATCCGGTCAAGATTAAACAGAATACACCTATTTAGATCAGATTAGAGTAACTCTGAAGGAAGAAACCGATACTAAATGAAGGAGGTCTGAGATGATTGTATTTGGCCGTACTTTAGAAAAACACGTTTATCTCTGAACTGTTTTCTTTATAATTTCATATATTTCACCTTCTTCTCGTTCTTTCCTTTCTCCAGTTGCAGCCTTGGTCTCCTTTACAGCTGGTTTGGCCTTCTTTTTGGACTTCTTTGTCTGCAAACAGACGATATGAATAGGGTTAAAAACTCGAACCCAGGCTGATATCGTTCCTACTTTGGCCCATAAAATGAGAATCCAGTTACACTGATTTATATCAAACATATATGACTCTTGCATTACCATTGCACCACTATTTCTATCAAACAATCACAAGTAGCAAGAAGTCGGATTGGTTGGCAGTTCTCTTCTGTAGTTTATGTCAGATGAAGAAGACACTGAAGCTTTAAATGGTGGCACAGATCCAGAGAAACCTGGTACAATTACTTCTTTGTGCTTGTGTTTTTATATTGTTATGGGTCTCATCTACTCATAACTCTTAGGTGGGCCAGTTTTTATTACATGTCAGTTTGAGTAATAGGACTAAGCTTAAATTAAAGAACTTCACATTAAAAACATTCATAGATTCATAGTGACATCGTTCAGGTCAGCACTGAAAACCAATATCGGTGCTACATCCAAAGTAATAATGTGGCAACGGTGCACCAAAAGTTAAAAGGCATAGATTGGTATACAGGACCAAGAAAAAGGATCAACATTATTGAGATTTAGTTTTAACTGAGCTGTGACTCTTAAAGCCTCCATGTTTGTTCTCAAGGATCGTCCTGAAATCCGCCAGTATAGTAAATCTCATTTAAGTAGAATCATATTTCTTTAAGGGCTTTCACAGTCCAGGATGGACTTTCCTGCCGTTTGTTTGAAGGGAACCAAAAACCTTGTAAGGAGACATGAACCCAGACGCAGGCACTGAAAGGAGGTACCTCAGCAACCCTGTCGGTGTGGGCTGGAGCCTGCTGCTCCTGCTGCTGCTGCTGCTCCTGCTGCTGCTCCTGCTGCTGATGTGGCGCTCTCTCCTCCTCTGCTTCCTGAGCTTCAGCTACAGCTCTGCCGTTCGGTTGAGCTTTCTGAGATTGAGTAGAGATTAAGTGTATAAAAAAAAACACAACAAACACACGTAAAGATACAACAAATAGTGTCTAACAACTCAACCACATTTAGTCGAAAGTACCAAAACAATCTGGCATTGGCTGCTCCCTCTTCAAACAGAAGCTAGCTACCATGCTAGCTTGTCAGCTAGCCGTGCTAACAGTACGTTCTCCATTCACCTTCTCGGCCTTCTTTTTCCTTTTCTTCGGCTCCTCCGTCTTCACAGGCTTACCGGTCCCCCGTTTTCCGTCTAGCCCGTCATCGACAAGACTCACAGCGGGACGCTTCCTGAGAACCGCCCGACAGACCGAGGCCCACAGGGCGACCGTGAGGAGCAGCCCGCAGCACGCCGCCAGCAGGATCATCCATGGCGGAATGAGCTCGGGCTTCACTCCCAGATCCACGCCGAGCTCCGACCGGAGCCACCCCGAGCCTCTGGTCAAGAGCTCACTCAGACGACCCGATATGAGCCTGAGCTGCTGGGAGGCCGCGTCCTGCCACTGCTCCATTATATTCAGGATTTCAGACGGATTATTCGCGCCGCTACTCGCTGAGCTAACAAGCAACGCTAGCTAAAAATAACGGAACGACACCGACATGGTGGCAAACAATGAAATCATCCGCCAGCAGCATCGGCCACGATAGCAATACTGCTGACTCACGGGAGTCTGAACACGCGGCCGAGAGCTAACGGAGCAGGAAGCTAACACTTGTCATTATTAGCCTTAATCTGAGCTGCTAATGTCTGGTATGACCGCCCGGACTGCAAGTTCACCTCATATGGCTCCGTTATGACTGGTGGAGAAATGCTGCGTTCAAGGCGGTGGGAAAATCTAGCGACGGACAGGTGGCGTGGTAGCTGTCAGTAGACTCAAGAGAGAAGTTCCTGATTTTTGAAGTAGTAAAACCGTAATATATCTAGAGAAAGATATAAATACAATGTTCAGATCAATCCCAAACGGAAATTAAGCGTAATTGAGATTCATATCAGTTTCTTTTAGTTGATGTTGCTCTCATGTAGCAGACTGTATAACTGCAGATCTGATTCATCCTCTGACTCAAGACACTTTTGTCAGGGGAAGAATCCTTCTTTGCACACTAATCTCCACAACGCACAACACCTACAGCTGTTAAATTTCCTCCCTTGTTTGGAGCTTTTCTAATCATCTGATTTATGGGTGCAATCAGGTGCCAACCACCGTGTTGCCATGGGAACGCATCATATGTCCAGCAGGAAACCTCAGCAAAACTTCATCCAGCTGCACAGCATTTAAAATGAGAAGTAGCTGTCAAAAATGTAAAGTTTGTCAGGAAAGTCGTTTTTAAAAGGAAAAATAAAAATAAACTGTAACATAGGTGCTGAAATACATTGCCCCATGAGGGCCAATACTAGAACACAAATGTGATTCAGCTCTTTACTGTAAAATGAGTCTCGCATAAGTAAGCATTAATATGCTGATAAAATTGATTTATTTTGTCCACTGTAGACCATTTTTTACTAAGATTACATATTTAATGACAATTTCATAATGGTTCTTAAAAGTGGCGTTGCTAACAATCGCAGTTTAAACAAACTAAACTGAGATTTTTAAACAATTAAGACAATATTTCTATATCATTTTCCTTCAGTGTTAAAATAAGCATTCTAAATTAACCTTTACCCAAAAATGCAACAGAAGCTTTTAAACAAAACACATTAAACAACTTATTTACATCCAAGTTTATTTTGAAATTACCTACTCCCCCTGTACAAGAAAAAAAAAAAAACTTTCAACAAAGGCAGCAGTGATCTGTCAGAGATACTTTCATAGGGAAGGAAACTAAACGGTAACCACAGTGTGTCTTTTTGTCTTCTTAATGTCTACCGCTGTCATCTTTGGCTAGGATTTTCGGCTGACAGCTTCTTGGCAAACCCAGTTCCTGGGAAGCAAAAGGTTTGAGCCAATATAATAGAGAGGTGGGCTTAACATTTTACAGTGCCAATGCAGGAATGTTCTTGACCTCTTCATTACCACATAGAAAAAAAAGAAAGAAAAAAAAAAAACAGTAAAAATTAAAATATGCAGTTTGTGTTCACAACACAAACAAATATTTGGGGTGAGATGGGGAGACAGAGACCATATGTTGAATTTCATAAAACTGGACAAAAAATCTACAAAAGTGGAACTAGGTAAATAGTACACAACAACCTTTTTTCCTTTTTATTTTATTCCAGCTTTCAGTCGAACCTCTACACGAAACCAAAATTCTTGGTTTTAATTGCTAGCAGGAGTTTCTGTTTAAGGATCTGTTTCGAAGAGTAGAGTGGCACGTAGAGACGCGAGATGCAGGTGTTGGCTGTGGGGAGGTGCTGGTCATCTGGAGGCCGGATGGTGATGGAAGGCATTGGCTGGAAGCCCTCCTCGCTGGCTGGCAGAGAGGGGCTGGACGTCCAGAAGTACACCTGAGGACCAAACAGATGTGGTATGAGATCAAACAGAGTCACTCTAGGACCTACAAGAGCCTTAAAAAAAAAATGGCAAAACATTTTAATGGACGGATCAAATCAAGATTTGTATTCCATTGAAATAAAGAGAAAATGCTACATGAGAATTATCTTGAATTAAAGACTACTTCCTAGCTATGCGTTACATCAATGCTTTCTGTAGCCTGGTTGATTCGCTCCATACCAGTAGATGGGAACTTTAACTTAATTTTTTAATTTACCTGACAATTGAATGGAAACATGGCTACAGATGTGGTGTGGTTCTAGGAAAAGGTGCTTACACAAGAGGTTTAATGTATGACAGGAAAATTAAAACTTCCAGCCCTTTTATGGTATGAAAACCATATGAAAACCACTGACCTTTTTATTTCTGCCTAATCCCCCCCCACCCCTCTTTTTTGTAGATTGACAACAAATGTGATGCATTTGATTTGGTTTTGTTCAACTTGTGTATATAAAAACAAAACCTTAACAAAACCACTGCGGTCATGTTGATGACTTGTGGTTACCTTTGCGCATCTTCAGCTTTTGATTTCCATAGAAACATCTTATTTTAGTTTAAGATTGTATTGTACCAATAAATTATAATATTGTTCACCATTTCAGCAAAGACCGTGTGACAAACATGTAAAAAGTCATATTGAATTGAAATATAATCAATAGTTTGAGTTTATAAAAGCATTCAAAAATATGATTAACTTACCAGATCTTGCCTCTCGGTCATACTCATCTTTTCTACTATGGACCAAAACCAGCGTTTAAACTGGAGTAGTTTATCTGCATTCTCCCCTGTAGGATGAACATGTATTTGATCAATCAATCAAATCAAAAATACTAAATATTAAATATTTTGCTGGAGAACATGTAAAAACAAGACAACTGTTGAATAAAGACTTTATTGAGTAGGAGACCTGATTCATCGTTGAATGAAGTGAAGCTGATCAGCATCTGAACATTGACTTCTCCACAGCCGTTAACTAGTAGTCGGAAGTCTTCGGCCGTCAAGTCCTCCAGGGCGTTTTTAGGAAGAACATCCAGCAAACCTTTCCTCATTGCCTTTTGCAGAAACGAAAATCACAAATTCTGGTGAATCACACAACACCCATCCAAAGAATAAAACCATAACATCGCAGGCCAGCCTTAGTATTCGGCTTACATGGAGAGGCTGCTCAGCCACCACCAGCATTCTGTGCTCCGCATATTTCCTCACATACTCGTATACATTATGTGGAGTTACTGGCATGTTGACCCCACCGGACAGAAGCTCAACCTACACAAGAAAATATGAAAAAAAGAAATTAATTAAGGAACATTTTATTTTATTGAAACAACTGAAAATGGAGTCATACAGATTGAATCTGACACTGAATCCATGTTCCCAGAGCACTTATGGATTTATGTCTCAATTGTTTGTGCAAAGCTTAATGATTGGTCTACATCTGGTTCTAGGAAGGTTCATCTGGTGTCTTTAAATCAGAAATATAAACTCATCTGTTTAATTCAGTTTATACGTGTCAAACTATAAGCATTTTATTGCCTACTTTTACTGCAGTTTTCTTTATTTTTGGCATTTGTTTAGCTTAGATATTTATGCTGCTTCCATCTTAACTGTTATCTAAAATGTCTCGTCTCTTGTTGTTTTCCTTTACCGTATGTACAGCTGTGTTACAGCTTTTGAATAATTACTACTACATTGCATTACTCTTTTTCAAGTTTCGTTTTATTTCTCACTGTATTCAGTAGGTGCAGTATATCCAGTCTTAAACTGGTGATGCATAATCCTGAAAGAAAATGTAATAAAAAACTTCTCAACACTAAAACTCTGACTACTTTATGTTAAGCAGTTTCTCTTTGACTTCTTTGATAAGGAGACCAACCTTAGCTCACATTCACAAATGTAGAAACCTACTTTTAGAAACTGAACTTAAACAAAACACTTTACACCAATTAGAGGATCACACATTTGTTCACGTTAAAGTTTGTTCATTACAGTTGGAGTTTAAATAAAAGTCTACAAACATTCAACATAAAGACTAAATTTTCCACAACCTTTCACAGAATTCTTTACATCTTATTTTAAATAGTTACATTATTGTATTTATTCGCTATTCTCAACAAATCATGATGCAAGTAAAAGCCGTTTAAAGTCTTGATTATATTCAGCGTTTTTTGACATCTGAACTAAGTTGTAAGTACATTTAAGATCATAAGCATATTTTAAACATGGAGATTTGCATCAAGTCAGTTTAAGAGCCATGGACCAAATTTAAAACCTTGATCTCACAACAGAGTCTAGATATCAAACGGCAGGAAAATGTTTTTGTTTTTGTTTTTTTGGTTAGGTACCATAGATATAGTGACAGTGAGTATTAAAACACAGCAATAACGGATAAGTACCTGGCCCGCTCCTTCCTCCTTGCAGAGGTCAATAGCAAAGGCCAGGTCCATGGCAGCAAACACGGCATCTGCCTCGCCTGTTTGTGAATGGCGGATCAGCTGGCGCAAGCTCTCGTACATGACTGGGTCAAAAAATGCAAAGTCATGCCAATTCACCTGTGGTAAAAAGAGATCAAATGCATTTTTGTTAAATATGTAGCAGCTGATTATATTTAATCAGCAAAAAACAAATCAACACTGTACCTTTCTACCAAGCAGCACTTTGATCACATGTCTATTCAGTGTGATTGGACAGAGTTCGTTCTGCAGCAAGCACAGCCCCAATATTCTGTAATGATATGAAAGTTGTAACTTATAACAAGTTCAATATTTTCACCTGAACTACCATATTGTGGGATTCATCTGCTTTTTATTACCTGCCGATATTCCTGAAGCAGTTGAGTCTGGCCTCTGTGTTTTTGCCAGGCCGCGGGGAGTAAAACCCTCGTTTGCCGGGCTGGTAGAAGAGAGGAGCGCCGTCATCGCCGTCATCCGGGTCGTCCAGCTCCATGTCCACAACGCTGCGTGTCGACCCATGCCGCTTACGGTTATCCTGCTGCTGTAACCACAGTAAAAGAGATTAAACAGCAAAAATAACTCCATAACCCTTAAGTCTCAGAAGAGTTAAAGGGAAATCAAACTGGCTTTTAAAAAGAAAAGAAAAAATAACAAATACAAATGCTTACTTGTACTTTTTCAGAGGCTTCAGGAATACCCAGGTCCAGGATGCTGTCAGCACCATTTTCCCTAAACAATAATAGGTTAAAAGTGCTTTTTAATGATCAAGAAAAACCTGCTGAGGTAGGCTTACCTTCCGTGTGCAATAAGAAGCTCCATGGCTTCTTCTACCCTGGCTCTCAGAGAATCCTCGCTGGCCAGGAGAAGCAGCAGCTGTGCGGGAGACAGCTCCAGCAACATGCCTGTGATTTTACTGGCAAAAGCCTGATGACAAACGCACATTATGAACATCATGTGGTCAGAGAAAATGGTGACGTCATATCAGCGAGAAGCGCAGTCATAAAGACCCTTTAGGTTGAAAAGTGGATCGTTTATTACCGGCTGCATTGCATGAACTCGAGGGTAAAGCCGCTCTCCAAGGGCCTGTCTGTGTGCGGGCAGAGGGTCCGGCTCGTCGCTGGGGTTTCCCTCTGAGGAGGGTCTGAATGGTCTGGTATCTATCGACAGTTGCCTCCTTGAATCCCTAACGGAGGATAAAAAAAATTGCTTTAAAATGAGAAGCTCAAGGGTATTATAGGTCCACCATCACACTCCCTTTCAGTGGAGAAAAATAGAGCAGATCATAGCGTAGGAAAACAAACTGTAAACAAGTCAGAACTGCCATTGTTTACTGTCATTGTTTACTGAAGCAACGTCTATGTTGTTATATTCAGGCACAAAAAATGTCTTACGGGAACATAGCTTCAAATTCTTTAATATTATTACTATAACCACAAAAGTAAACAGAAACTTGATTTATTTAGCAAGTCTAAAAAACACCACACTATCTGCTCCATGTTTCTTGAGATACATCAGTTTATTGATTTTAGACGATTAAAAGCCTAATGAACCCTGAACTGCGAGCAAAAAAAAAAAGAAAAAAAAAAAGAAAAATATATATTTTCTACAATCAATGGAAACATACCAGGTCAGCTGGTAAGGATCTATGGAGGCTCACGTGCAAACCAAAGTTGCGACAATAAAGGCCGAGTTATTATCACACTTTTATAGGTTAGCATTTAGCACACTGTGAATCTGAAGTGAGCCTTTAGCACAATGTGTGCGTTATTCTGCAAACATATTTTACCAAAACATGGCATAAGGCGGATAGGGTGCCCTAGTGCTCCCACCACTAAGCTTTGCGGGTTATCTAGGGGAAACTCTGTTATGTTAAACACACAGGGGCAAGGGTTTATGATCTACACTGCTTTTAGTATTAGATGCTAAAGTTATTTTAACATGTAGTTATATCTTCCCTTTGTTTTGAAGAGTAAAAGATGTTTTATGCATGTCAAACACTAAATACCAGAAAAAAGTATGCTCTGAATTTTGTGCTTTAGGCTTTATAATTAAAACTAAAACCAGAAGCAGATTAGAAATCAGACACATACCTGTCTCGGTCTCTCCGAGATCCTGCCCGAAGCCCTCCGCTTCTCCGCTCTCTTTCCCTATCTCTGTTTCTTAACCGTTGCATGAGATCTGTGAGGGTGCAAAGATTAAAAATAAAATAAAATAGAAATTTTTAGTGTTATGTCAAAAACATAGTTACAAGAATACCACAATCAACTATGTTCAGAATGACTAAAGCACCATGATAAAAATATGCAATAGTTTCTATGTATTGTCATACTTGAATTGTAATCGTGATGACACGTACTGCTGGCCTGCATGCCCTTGCTGACACTCTGAACGCAGTCCAGGTTGGGCAGCTTGTCGTTGGAGAGCAGGGCCAGCGCGATGGCCGTGTAGAAGCTGCGGGCCACACCGCTGCCCTCTCCGGGCTCGTCCTTGAAAGTGACCTTCACGCGGTGCACGGCCATGGGTGTGGTCGTGCACCGTCTTCCGAAGTGCGCGTTCAGCTGACGCATGGTCTGCTGTATTAACTGATCTCGGTCGCGGTCCACCTCCAGCGCGAGGTCTCGAGACTGAAGGTTCCTCAACTTCTCCATTTCCCGGCGGAACTTGGATTCCTTGACCTCGAAGCCGCCTAGCTCTGTGAGAATCTGGGAACAAGATAACAGGATTGTTATTTAAAGCTCCAATACGAAAAAAATGCTTTTAGAAACGTAGGTTTGTTATACAGAATATTATACATACACCTGATGGCAGATGTAGAATCAATCATATGGTTAACATGAATTTTACATAACGGGTGTGCCTAAAATATTAAGCATGACCTTCCTCTGGTTAGCTTATACACAGTTAAAATCAAACTTACTGATCCAGGCTCAGCTCCCACATCCTCCATGAAGACACGGCCAAAGAGCTCAAGTGAGAGGCGCCAGCGGCCGAGCAGCATGTCATGTGAGATCATCATCCCCATGAAACTGCACTGCGGTCTGGACAGTGAGAAAAAATACAAAAAACGTTTGTAACTTTTAAAGGTCACTTTCTTAAAACACGTCCTCAATAACACGATGATCCTGGACTAACCTGAATGACGGAAGAGGAGGACCGTCGCTCTCGGTGAGCCCGATCTCAGCGAGAAGGCTGCTCTTCAGCTGGGCGGCGAGGTCATGCGGTGAAGGTCCGGGTTTCGAGGTCTCCATGTCCTGCTCTCCTAGAGTCTGGTCCTCACTGCTCCGCTGGACACTCTCCATGCTCATGACATTTTTTAGGTTGGCGGTGTAGGACATCTTTGTAGGCAGGATCTGTTCAATACAATGCACCGTTCTTTAGTATGGTCAAATATTTTACATTCTAAAAATATCAAAATTGACAATCGTAACATAGGACCAAACTCATTAAATGTCTTAAAAGAACTGCAAATCAATCCTATGGAAGAGCAAAAATCTAATCATTTATAATATTTCACACATTGATTATGCGAGGACCATTTCGACTCAATATTTCATGCAGTTCTAATCACTAAGTTAATGGTTTTACCTCCAAGCAGTTCCTATCCATGCTCGTCTCGGCCAGGTCTTTGGTTGTCATGCAAGACGAGGAGTACAAGCCCTGAGAGGGACGCCCAAACAGATCCTCCTTTCTGGCATTTGGCTGTTTGGTGAAGAAACAAAATGGGGTTTAAGCAATGGGAGATTTATTTGCCAGACACACAGTATAATGGCAAACATGAACTCTTAAGAGCAGCCGACGTGACTCTAGCTTTTAAACACTTTAAATAAAAATAGGCTGAAGAGGCAGAAGAGATGAGCCTGGCAATCTTCACAGCCATAAGTCTGACCTGCAGAAGATGGGGCTGGTCTGCCAATGGAATGGCCTCTGCTAGAGGAACGTCAAAGGGGTTGGGTGGGATGCAGCCCAAGAAGGTCATGGAGTCGGAGCGACGGAAGAAGGGGTGGTTCTGACCCGTTTCTGCGGGAACTGAATCCTCGTCCTTATCCTGCAGGGTCGAACCTGTGTTGGAAGGTAAATTTAGATCAAATTAAGATACTAGATACGTTTAGATATTTTAAAGTGATTCAGTTCCTTTCCCCTACTTTGATTTGTGTCCTCATCGTTCTCATGTTCAGAATCCTCATTGTCCAAACCGAGCTCCAATATCTCCCTATTCCTAGAAATGTTTCATATTGTAACATTTTTTCTTCACCCATTTTATGATTTATTGACACACCAAGACACAGAGCATAATGAATGTTACAGTTTTCCCCCTTATCGTGTAAAAAAAAAAAAATCACCTTTTTCTATCCATTTGGGGAGTGTCCAAGGTGGTCTGCTGATTCATTGCCTTTATCCAGTAAATAAGAGCCTGGAAAACGTAGGCCACGTGTTTTAGTGAGCACACGTCCAGAACAGGAAGCACATCAGAATGCTCGTCATTGTGGGAGCGCATCAGAGACAAGGCGTAGTTCAGGAAGTCTCCCCGTGCGGACATCATGCCCTGCCGAGCGGTCAAGAGCGTGGCTGCTCTCCTAAAATGGAAAACGTGAATAAAGTGTGTTAGATAAGTGTGTGGACTATTCCGTATTTGTGAATCAACACGGAAACTATACCTTCTTCCTTCCAGAGTACGGAGGCTGGCCTCCTCGCGGGCGGTCATGCGCTCTCGGCGAGCAGAGTGCTGCGAAGCGTGAAGCGGGTGACTGGGGTGACCCGGGTCGCCAGCTGACGACAGAGCGGAGCCATAACGCAACTGGGCCTCAGTGGAATCCATGATGGACACCATCCAGTTCCAAGTGGGAATCAGCTTTTCCTCGACATAATTCTGGTGAAAGCAACCAGCAGCGATAATACAGTTATAATTTACACCAAATGATAGCTAAATCCAGATCAAAGCATGTTAAGTCACATGTTTAATAAATAGATGTCCAAGTCTTCTTCTGGTGAGTCAAAAGGACCATGTGGTATGTAAATAAGGAAAAGGACAACATGACTGCAGATGTTTTAAAAACTATAGCATATGTATCTTATTTACTACAAACTTATGCGCGTCATACAATTGAGTTTAATAATTTATAAATAAAAAAAATCTGAATTAGGCCATTAACTCTGCTCCGAGAGAAATGTAATTGCAAGTTTGTGAGAATGTGAAGACATTTCTTGAGGTTGGAGTAAAATGGGAGCTTAGACAGATGTTTAGTTGAGGAAACAGTGATAGAGGACTGAGTTCCTTTGAGGAGTTTTTTTACTTCCCTACAAACTTGCAGCATTATGTTGTCTTTTTTCTACAAGGTGGGGAATGATTGCTAATCAGAACTTCGTGGTCACAATATGGTAAAGATGCAACAAGGGCTGAAGCTAGCGAAGCAAAGTATTGCTTCCTTTTTTCTTAGCTTCCTTCATTTTATAATGATCTTGTAACGAGACGGTTGTCCAAGTCGCTCAACTGTCAAATCCGTCCACAGACGGCGGTGTCCATTAGTACTTCGGTAAAGTTTGCACTCCTATGTTCTTCTTCTGTGCTTTGGGGTCTTAAACTGTTCACACAGAAATCTGATGCTGGTTGTATTTCATTAGTAATATGAACTACCGCACAATAAAAAATGCGTTACATTTTATTTCACCAAAAAGAAAATCGTAATTGAGCATCAACACCTGCAACAAAGTCTAGTCTTGAGAATAACCTTAGGTTCTGACCCTCAGCCTGAAATTACCAGCACTGGAAAGCATTTGTTAGATCTCATCTCTTCTTTATTACCTGCAGGCTGACTGCGTCTTGGTAGGAGAGCTTGACGGCCGCAGGGTACTGCGAGTAGACCAGGTGATTATACTTCGGGATCAGACTCATTAGGTCCGATATCTGTCTGATGACAATGCTGTAGGCGCGGGCGAGACTGCCGGCCGAGGTCAGGTAGCTACTGGTGTTGCTGGCTTCCAGTGCTGCTGCCGCTGCTGCTGCACTTGAGCTGATCGCACTGGAGCGCCGCAGGTTGGTGGGGTCAATGTATATCAAGCCAGTTGAACTCGCTGTGAAAGACAAGAATGAAAGGGAGAGAATTTACTCTCTCCCGTTCAATAAAGACCTTACAAACAAGAGTCCAGATGTCTACGGACCAGCGGGTGTTGAGGAGCTGGAGGGGCCGCTCCCGCTAGCTCTTTGGCTTGGGGTATTTCTAACAGCCCACTGCATGGAGCGAGGGGCCTGGGCTGCAGTATTGGCATGAGAGGCGCTTGTTGTTCGTTCCAGCGGCTCGTCCAACAGGAAAGTCTCTTGGTCGACGTCGTCACTCTGACTGCTGCTGCTGTCCGAGTCACTCGAGTCGTTGGATTGAGAGTCATCCTCTGAAAAGAAGGCAGGGACACTGCTAGCACCTTCAGCAGAGAAGAAAGATGAAGAGGAAAAGAAGATAAAGGTTAGGTGATCTTAATTAAATCTGTGTATCTTGCTTTCACTTCCGATTTACACAGGCAACAGTGCACATGAGCAAAACACACCAATACAAAGCAGAACACCACAAATATGGCGTTAAAACAAATAACTTTACTGACACTTGGGTCGAACACAGCCATTTTAGTTTTGACGTCCCACATTATAACTGTGCCAAGAGATGAACACTAAAACTAATCTGATCCAAACCTTTAAGAAAACAAAGCAACGAAAACAAAATATATGCCAGATTTAGCAATATTAGTAGAATATACACACTGTACACAAACCAAGGCAAGGAAACCCACCACAAACCACTGAGAAAAACTAATAATTGTGTTATTTAGGTGAAAGATGAACACGACAACATTTGTGATGAGAGACAATGTTAGCAAACACGAGGCAATAGTCGTGAAGTACAAGAAAGGGTCAAACTGAAGGAACTCTCAGAAGGAAACCATGTATGCAGTTTGCAAATTCACTCTTTGCCCTGAAATGTGTGTATTTATTGAATAAAGAGGAGCTCATACCAAAAATAGGAAATGCCAAGGACACCCTACTGCCTGCAAATGAAATACATGGGGTATTCAGCCAAGCATCGTTTGGTCCCCCCGTATCATTAGCGCCACCAAAAATCCCCACAAACCAAAATGCTTCCCAGAGAACTGACTAAGTCTTTATATTAGGAAATGAAAATATATATTCTGTCTATGAGATCAGTTTTTAAACAGGCAGCTGGAGGTTTGCTGAAACAGGAAGAATTTTACTTTGGCTGAAAAGATTCAATAAAAAAAAGAGTCTTTTTTTTAAAAACGGGTCAAAATTAAGAGACTGGACAATGTTTCGAAGAAGATTTAAAGGGATGGTAAAGAAAGGTTCTGAACAGTTTTAATCTTACCTAAGTTTAATGGCTCTCTTTACATCTTAATTTAGTATAATTGTAGATTAGGTGGTCCCAGAAGCTGAAGCTAACAGCTAGTTAGAGATGTGCCACAAAATGAGACTATTGTATGATCAATTCCAATCTCCCAATCCACTATTCCTTCCTTACTTCAGTTAAAAAACCTCATGATCCTGCGCTGCATCATTAACCATGCTTACCTCAACGTTTTCTATGCGAATTCTGCTGTATCATACTGCAAAGGTTTAAAGACGAGACGAAATTAGAAAAGCTTCCTGAATTTCGCACTGAAGTTTCTGTGGTTGCTAGTGGTTTTCGGCTTTTCTGAAACAGTGGTAGTGCACAAAAGGGAGAGATGAGAAACGCATTTGCCAGATAAGTTTTGACGTAGCCACGGTTATCTACTACTTCCTGTTTATTACAGCCAGGTGTTACGTCAATATCTGACAAAGGAATGGTTCATATAAGATGGCGGCGCGCGGTAGTGCAGCGGCTTCTCACGCTCCTAGTGAACACCCTGATTTAAGTAGTTTTTACGTCGGTTCCGAGCCCAAACTTATGCGCCTCATGCGTATGAGTTATGGACGGACTGAACTTTTTAGGTTTAAGGACAGTTTGGTCAGCAAAAACTTAGAAAATAACATCCAAGCAAAACTGGGCAGAC